>SJYA01002887.1:444272-472816 GCA_006410615.1 Neotragus moschatus
CCAGCGTTTCTCATGATGTACACTGCATAGAAGTTAAAAAAGCAGAATGACAATATACAGCCTTGACATACTCCTTTTCCTATTTGGAACCAGTCTGTTGTTCCATGTCCAGTTCTAACTTTTTCTTCCTGACCTGCATGTAGGTTTCTCAAGAGGCATGTCAGGTGGTCTGATATTCCCATCTCTTTCAGAATTTTCTGCAGTTTATTGTGATCCACACAGTCAAAGGCTTTGGCATAGTCAAGAAAGCAGAAATAGACGTTTTTCTAGAACTCGCTTGCTTTTTCCATGATCCAGCGGATGTTGGCAATTTGATCTCTGATTCCTCTGCCTTTCTTAAAACCAGCTTGAACTTCTGGAAGTTCACGGTTCACGTATTTCTGAAGCCTGGCTTGGAGAATTTTGAGCGTTACTTTACTAGCGTGTGAGATGAGTGCAATTGTGCGGTAGTTTGAGCATTCTTTGGCACTGCTATGTTAAAGCTGGTTTGGTGGTTAGGGCTAGGGTTAGGGTTAGTTAGTTTGATTAATACGTGTCTCTGTTTATTCTTCCTTGAGTTTACCCTCTGTGGTACTCTCTGAACTTCCTGAATGTGGGTGACTGTTTGCTTTCCCATGTTAGGAAAGTTTTCAACTATTATCTGTTGGAGTATTTTCTCAGGCTCTTTCTCTCTCTGTTCTCCCTCTCCTCCATAATGCAAATGTTGGTGCTTTTAATGTTGCCCCAGATGTCTCTTAGACTGCTTTCATACTTTTCTTTTTTGCCCTTTTACTCTGTTTCATGGTAGTAATTTCCAACATTTTGTCTTCTAGCTGCTTGCTTGTCCACTCTACTGCATCATCTACTCTGCTATTGATTCCTTCTACTGTATTTTTCATTTCATTTCATTCCAGCACTCTTTTCAGTTCTTTGTTTCTTTTAGCTCTTTGTTAAACATTTCTTGTATCTTCTAGGCCTGTGCTTCCATTATTTTTCTGAGATCTTAGATCATGTTTACTATCATTACTCTGAATTCTTTTTTGGATAGACTGCTCACTTCCACTTCACTTAGTTGTTCATCTGTGGTTTTAGCTTATTCCTTTATCTGGAACATATTCTTCTGCTTCTTGTTTTGTCATCCGATGTTTTATGTTTGTGGTCTTTTTTCCACAGGTTGCAGGGTTGTACTTCCTCTTGCTTCTTCTTGCAAGAATCTGCCTTCTGTTGGGTGAGGCTGGTCTAGAGGCTTGTGCAGGCCTCATGGTGGGAGCGCCTTGTACCTATCCACTGGCGGGTGGAGCCGGGTCTTATTCCTTTGGCATGCAGTGCCAAGGTAAGAAGTATGTTTAGAGGTAGCTCTGGGCTCAGAAAGGTTTTAGGCAGCTTGCCTGTTGATGACTGGGGCTGTGTTCCTACCCTGCTGGTTGTTTGGCCTGAGGCATCCCAACACTGGAGCCTACAGTCTCTTGAGTGGGGCCAGGTCTGGGTGACAAAAGAGCAGCCTCCAGGAGAGCTGATGTCAGTGAGTATTTCACAGTACTTCCATCACCAGTGTCCCTGTCCTCATAGTGAGCCACAGCTGCCTCTGCCTTTTGGAGCCCCCTCCAAGATCAGCAGGTAGGCCTGGCCCAGGCTCTTATGAAGTCATTGCTTCTTCCCTGGGTCCTATTGCTCATGAGACCTTGATTGCACCTTCCAAGTGTGGAGTGTCTCTTTCTCCTAGTCCTGTGGCATTTCTGTGATCAAGCCTTACTGACATTCTAAGCCAAATGCTCCAGGGGTTCCTCATCCCAGTGACAGATCCCCAGGCTGGGGAGACTAACATAGGTCTCAGAACTGTCACTGCTGTGGGAGAACATCTGTGATATAATTATTTTCCAGATTGAGGGTCACCCACCCCAGTGACTCAGCTGGTAAAGAATCTGCCTGCCAATGCAGGAGACAGAAGAGATGCAGGTTCAATCCCTGGGTCAGGAAGATCCCCTGGAGAAGGAAACAGCAATCCACTCCTGTCTTCTTGCCTGGAAAATTCCATGGACAGAGGGGCTTGGTGGGCTACCACACATGGAGTTGGAAAGAGTCAGACATGACTGAGCATGCATGCAGGCAGGCAGGCATCCGGCGGGTATGGGACTTGATTATTTTGCAGTTGCAGCCTTGATGCTGTCTTCTTATGGCTTTTTCTTTGTCTTTGGATGTAGATTTTTTTTTGCTAGGTTCCAGTCATTTTTGTCTACGGTTATTCAGCAATTAGTTTTGATTCTGATGTTTTTGTGAGTTGAGGTGACATCAAGGTCCTTCTCCTCTGCCATCTTACTTCCATACCTTCCTTACCAGTTTTTGATTGTGCTGTAATGCACATAAATCAAATGAACCACGTTAACCCTTTTAAGTGCACAACCCTCCTGTGTTAAGTATACTCACATTGTTGTGGATCATTACTTCTTGAGTGTTTTTTTTTTTTTCCATGTCTGTTTAAAGTTACAACATGCCAATGCTGAATTTGAGGACTCAGAGCTGAGAGCCTTGAGGAACAAAAGCTGTCAACTTGTAGGTATGTTACTTTTAGGGAGGAAGGCCCCACATAATGGAAACAAGTTTGCTGGGGGAAGGCGCAGAAATTCTTCTTGCCTTCAGGGTTCTTCTTCACTTTTTTCCCCACCCCAAACAACTTCTCACACAAAGAAAATGCCTTCCTTACAGAAGGTGAAAAGAACCTGAAAGACATCTGTGATGCACTGAGGTCTGTGAAAGCAGAGAAGGAAGTGGAATTTAAACTGCTGAAGCAAAAGGAAGCCTGCCTTGCTGAGTTCTATGAACAGAGAAAAATGGCTGCAGAACAGTAAGATGTTCATATGTTCCAAATACTGTTATATAAATGAATGTGTCAACCGATGTAGATAATCATATTTCTTTTAGCATAGGTTCCAGGGTATTTTTGCCAAATTCATCCAACACATTCGTCCTACCTTGATTTCCAAAATCCACATTTTTCTTTCTGTTCTAAGTGATCATCACACATTCTTTCTTATAGTTTCTTTGGGTAGTAGAGGCATTGTCCCAGTATCGATTAAATTAATACCTGGATCCCCTCTGGTTCCATTTACACTGCCCTTTAAGTTTCAGTCCCAGCACATTGTCTGGTTCCCCCAACCCTCTGTCAAGTCACACTTTATTCTGCACTCAATAGCTTACCATACAACCACTACATTATAGCCAGTCTAAAGCATTTGCTTAAAGATTGCCTGGGAGGCCAGACAGAAATGCAGATACCTTATTCTCCTTAGTGTTTTTATCCTTGTTTCTAGAATTTTTGAATTTTGCATATGATCCCATAGAAAAGTATCAGATTGAAACTGTTTGAACTGGAACCATGAACAAAATAACCTGATAAAAACACAGCACATCATCATTTGTTAAGCCATTGACCTTTACTGTTCTCAATATCAGTGACTCAGTCTTGGGAAAGTAGGTTAATACCCTGGAGCTGTTAGTTNTTTTGAATTTTGCATATGATCCCATAGAAAAGTATCAGATTGAAACTGTTTGAACTGGAACCATGAACAAAATAACCTGATAAAAACACAGCACATCATCATTTGTTAAGCCATTGACCTTTACTGTTCTCAATATCAGTGACTCAGTCTTGGGAAAGTAGGTTAATACCCTGGAGCTGTTAGTTTTCCATCTAAAATCTGTCTCCTGGAGATGACACCCTGACTGTGTGACAGTCCACATCTAACACTGCACTAAGATTTGCTTTTTTTTCTTGGATCTTTTTTTTTTTTTTTCCTTAGAAAAAGAGGTAGGGATTCCACTCCTGAACCATAGAAATTTTGGATAGTTATTGGAGAGTGTTAATGAAGCCATATCATGCAAGACTCTCTTTGGCTGATTGTCTGCATCAATACACAGCCTGGATGAAGAATCAGGGCTCCCCATGGAGGCATAAAACTAATGATGATCCCTTGCTTCCTCATAATGTGTTTACTTGGGATGAGTTGGTCAGGCATCATTTTCCACATTAAAGCAAATTGAGTCTTTACCATCTCAAATGCAAGACTGACCCTGGGAGGGCACCAAGTAGGTTTTTTTTATGAGACTTTATGATGAATGAATAGGAGTAAAGCATGGTAAAGAGAAAGTTAGGTTGCAGAGAGACTTGCTAGCAGGTCAAAGTTTGGTTTTTCTTTCATCCTCGATGGGGGCTTCAGTTCATGCTTCAGATAATGTTGTCAGTCTATACACAGATGGGGAGGTGGGGAGGAACATTTGAAGCTAGACCTTCAGAATTCTGGGAGACAAGGAAGTCCGAATTTCACACTGGCTACTGGACAATGTATATATCTTTTTCCATTTTAGGAAACTGAAGAAGAAACAATGTGAGTGGATGGATCGGGAGAATCAGCTGTCAGCTGCAGAGGAAAATTTGAAATTAGTTTCAGCAGAAGCATACAATTACAAGTAAGGTTAAATACGAAATACCAGTGGTTCTTGAAATTGCTTTTGAGTTTTTGATTTTCACTTTTGTACAATGTTTGGCACCAATTAGCCCAAAGGTTCAGAAGAAATATACATAGAAAATGTATGGGGAAAAGATAAGTATTACAAAGAACAAACAATTTAAGTCACTAAAACTATACTGATCTCCAAAGCTGGCCAGACTGTATGGAAACTTAGCTGAAGTTACTTGAGGATGAACCTTGTTTTAAGAACTGCATCCACGAATATAGTAGTGTCGCTAATGGACTTAGTTTTTGCAACCCTGGAAATTATGGAAAGAATATAAGCAAAAAGAGAATAAAAGCTTTATGATCAGTCACTCATCACACAATAAATTAGAGAAATTTTGGAAGTGTATGGGAATTATATCAACTCAGAACCCTGTAGGCATTATTTAAAATAATAAGAGAAGGATGTTAACAGTAGGTTTGCTCTTACTGTCACTTCATAATCATGTGAAAAGTGCTTTATATGTATTCATAAATTGTATTTGGAGATAGAGATGAGGAGAACAGGAACTTGGGCAAGTATTAAAATCATGCTCAGTGTTAAGCTTTATGTGATGAAAGCAATTGTGTTGTAACTTACAGGCAACAAGTTGAAAAAGTGCAAGAACAACTGCAGCAGAAGGAGCTCAGCTTCAGACACCAGGTGACCTGCCTCCACCCAAGTTACTGAGCACCTCAGGCTGCGGAAAGAGGGGTCCTTAGAATTCCTAATCCTGGGGGGTTTATCGATGTGTTGCCTTTTTCAGATTTCTCTTCTTGAGAAGAAGGCTCAGGACAACTGGGTAAGTGTTTTTCTTTCTTTCTCTCCTTCATGTTGTCGTTGCCACAGCTGAACTTGGGTGTGCTTTTCCTCCCACAGATCAAGGGTCAGATTTTGGAGAGAGAGGTGGAAGAGCGGAACAGGGAAGCCGCCTACTTGAGACACAAGTATGGGATTTCCTGTACAGTTTCTAAGGGTGTCTTTGAGGTATTAGGGCTAACCCATTAAGTGTCTAGTCAAAGACTGGTGTTGGAATTCTCACTGAAGTCCATTCTTTTTCTATATTCAAGACTGGCAATAATTGAAAAACAGGAGCTGCAAGAGAAATACAGGATGCCGAACCCGGTGCTGGGAAGACCTGAGACANCCTAATCCTGGGGGGTTTATCGATGTGTTGCCTTTTTCAGATTTCTCTTCTTGAGAAGAAGGCTCAGGACAACTGGGTAAGTGTTTTTCTTTCTTTCTCTCCTTCATGTTGTCGTTGCCACAGCTGAACTTGGGTGTGCTTTTCCTCCCACAGATCAAGGGTCAGATTTTGGAGAGAGAGGTGGAAGAGCGGAACAGGGAAGCCGCCTACTTGAGACACAAGTATGGGATTTCCTGTACAGTTTCTAAGGGTGTCTTTGAGGTATTAGGGCTAACCCATTAAGTGTCTAGTCAAAGACTGGTGTTGGAATTCTCACTGAAGTCCATTCTTTTTCTATATTCAAGACTGGCAATAATTGAAAAACAGGAGCTGCAAGAGAAATACGGGATGCCGAACCCAGTGCTGGGAAGACCTGAGACACAGCAACCCCCAGGGAGAGGTAGGGAGCACACTGAGAAGTGCAACAACTCAACTTCTGCTGCAAAACCGCAGCGTGGCAGTTTCTCCTGTGAATGATGATCGTTGCCCCGGAACAATAACCAGTGCTTACTGAAGACAAGAAGTTGTCTCAAGGAGCAACAGAAGATGTTTTCCTCAGATTCATCAGTCAGAGTGACTTTCTGGGCCTGTGCCCTGTGATTGGTGGAGCGCAGGCCCCACCACTTACTGAGGACCCTCTCCATCCCCTTAGCCCCCAACCTTGGTTCCTCTAACTAAAGAGATAGGCCTGGAGGGCAAGTGGGTCCAAGCTTGCTTCCCCACCTTGAAAATATGGGAGAGAATTTATTATGTTTATTAGCAAAATGGGCCTTTATTTACTGTTTTTGGAGGTTCCTTTGTTTTATTATTTTACAATGGGTTAGGTATCCCACTCAAAAATTAAATTTCTCTGTGGTTTTGCTCCTCTAACATCATCGCCATGACATGAAACTTCCACTGATGAATCTCCACAGCTTTCCTTTTCTCATTACTATAAAATTAAACTATTTCCATTTATGAATATTTATATAATACTGGTCACATATAGAAGACAACTTATACAGAGACAGAAAAGTTGAAAAATCCCCCTGTGGCCCAAAAAAAGAACTCCTGTTCTTCATGTTGAGGGTTTGTTGATATTCTACCTATCCAAGGATATTCTCATTTCAGTTTCTAATCTGAGATTAAATTGAGATTTCCTCTGACATATATTTGGAAACAGTTGCTTCAATGCTGATTTCCAGCTAGTTGAGACCTGTCCACAGTTGGTTGATTAGTTATGAAAACACATGAACTCTGGCCCTGTGGTCTTCTTCAAAAGTCAGGGTCTTACTCCCCTCCTGGGGATCACTTGAGGCATGGGGGAAACCCTTGGCCTCTGGTAATGGACCTGAGAGTGGGAAAGATTTTAAGGTGGTGGAAGAAGGCACGTAGGATTGTTTTTCTTTCTCAGAATCTGTACAAATTGGAATAAACCTCCAATCACTTCTCCTTTATCAGATACAGGACCTGGCATGGCTCCCATGAGAAACAGCAATTCTGTCCCTACTAAGGATGTACAAAAGGGCCAGGTAAATGTTGTGCTCATTTATGGTTGTAATTATTTCTGGAAACTTTTTGTACGACACCCTTTCTTGACTTCATCTCTAGATTGTGTGGTTGATTGTGCTATATCTACCATGTCATTTTTACTTGGGAAAGCAAACTCCTCCCCAAGAATCTACAGGCTTCTCTGTTTTCAGCTAATCACATTTGGTATCACTCTCAGAACCAGCATAAGCATGGGTTGACAGTGGTCTGTCACGAGGTCAGGGGCACTGGCAGCAGCATTCCTAAGAAGCATGGCATGTTGGCATAAGTCCTCCTAGAGGAGGTTGCCACTGGGTTTACCACAGGGACTACAGCCCTTCCTTAGAGACTACAGACCATAGGACTAGACCACCTCAGGCCAAACTATAGAGGGAGAGAACACAACCCCACCCATCAGCAGAAAATTGAATTAAAGATTTACTGAGCATGGCCCAGTGGGCTCTAAAATCACTGCAGATGGTGACTGCAGCCGTGAAATTAAAATGCCTGCTCCTTGGAAGAAAAGTTAGACAAATCTAGACAGTGCATTAAAAAGCAGAGACATTACTTTGCCAAGAAAGATCTGTATAGTCAAAGTATTGTTTTTCCAGTAGTCATGTACTGTATGTGAAAGTTGGACATAAAGGAGGCTGATTGCCAAAGAATTGATGCTTTTGAACTGTGGTGCTAGAGAAGACTTTGAGAGTACCTTGGGACAGCAAAGAGATCAAACCAGTCAATCTTAAAGGAACTCAACCCTGACTATTCATTGGAAGGACTGAAGCTGAAGATGAAGCTCCAGTACTTTGGCCACCTGATGTGAAGAGTCAGCTCATTAGAAAAGATGCTGATCGTGGGAAAGAGTGAGGGTGGGAGGAGAAGGGGGTGATAGAGGATGAGATGGTTGGATGGCAATATTGACTCAATAGACATGAGTTTGAGCAATCTCGGGGGGGTAATGTAGGACAGGGAAGCGTGGCGTGCTGCAGTCCATGGTGTCCCAAGGTGTCAGACACAACTGAGGGACTCAACAACAACAATCAAAACCATAAGTGCTTAGAGGCTGAGGCCTGCCCAGCTTTCTGCTGTGTGTTCCTGAGGCCTGCCCACTGTGTGTCCTGGAAATAATGTGAGGAGGATGACAGATAACTCCATACTTCAGTCTCCTGGCACAGTTGACACCCTCCTGATCTCCTTTATTTGGGAATGTTCCTAGATTACTGAAATCTAGTATTACTAAGTATGACTACTGTTATTTCGTACCATGTGTGTTTTGTGAAAATTGAATGTGCTTCAGTTCAGTTCAGTCGCTCAGTCATGTCCTACTCCTGCGACCACATAAATCGCAGCATGCCAGGCCTCCGTGTCCATCACCATCTCCGGAGTTTACCCAAACTCATGTCCATCGAATCAATGATGCCATACAGCCATTTCATCCTCTGCCGTACCCTTCTCCTGCCCCCAATCCTTCCCAGAATTAGGATCTTTTCCAATGAATCAACTCTTCACATGAGGTGCCCAAAGTGTTGAAGTGTCAGCTTCAACATCAGTCATTCAAATGAACACCCAGGACTGATCTCCTTTAGGATGGACTAGTTGGATTTCCTTGCAGTCCAAGGGACTCTCAAGAGTCCTCTCCAACACCACAGTTCAAAAGCATCAATTCTTTGGTGCTCAGCTTTCTTCACCACCCAAGTCTCACATCCATACATGACCACTAGAAAAACCATAACCTTGACTAGACGGACCTTTGTTGGCAAAGTAATGTCTCTGCTTTTTAATGTGCTATCCAGGTTGGTCACAACTTGCTTGGGTAATATAAATTTCATAATTCATTGCTATCCCATGTCTCTTAGAAAATATCCCATGTCTGTTAGAGAAAATCCTTCTAGTGACTCCTAGGTTTAAAAATCTCAGAAATATTATATTTTTAGTAGAACATGTACACTAAACAGAGTAGTGAAGAGTAGAAAGTAAATGATAACCTGCTGGGGTGATTTCCATCAAGACCTTAGATTGTGTTCATGTTAGCAGGTTGTGTTGTATCCTTTGAGATGTTATAGCTGACACCTCTCTCATCTTACATCACAGGATTTATGTACCTGAAATCAAAACACGTTTGACTTAGTTCTGTTATTTAAAGTGCTCGATTCTTTTTTTTCCATAGTACGCATTTGATCTGCATCCCATAGGGTAGTTAAAGTGCGGAATTTCCTGTGTATTAAGATAAATGAAACTGGGCCTGTCTGTTTATAGGTTTAGGATTCCCTGACATCTTAAAACAGATGCACGGCTCCCCTCCAGGACTCCAGGAAACCCCATCTCCCTAGAGATCTTTGTGCCCATGGACAGCGCCTCCAAAGAGATTAGGTCTCCTTTGTCGTTAAGGAAGCACAGAGGATGTGGGCATGACCTTGCAGGCAGAGCTTTTCCCAGGAGTGGCTTTGATTCCATGTGCAGAGAATGGGCTTTTCATTGCCTTTTATTCTCTCTGTTCTCAGTGTACAAACATCAAATTTCTTTGGTGGTAGTGAAGGAGCAGTGGAGGGTTCCTCTGCACATGGGAGGCCTTCCTGTCAGGAATGTGCTACTTTATCACTTTGGTATCTCCTTTGTTCATCCTCTGATTCAGGACGCTTGACTTTATACATTTACAGATGCAGGCATTAGCATGAGTTGAGAGTATTTTATACCCCTTTAACCCATGCTGTGAGCAGGACCCAGAAAGATGTGTGGAGTTCGCTGGCATTAGGCTGATCTCTTGGAACCTGGAAGAGGGGAGGGTACCAGGTGCTGGCAGCTGCTTCATTGGGTCTCGGCTTTTGTTGATATTGGGGCTTTTGTCTGTCATATCAACATATTTTAAACTTCTGTTCTACAGGTCATTATGGATCCAAGAGGACTCTTTCCTTTCCCAGGACCACCCTGCATGCCCTACCCCATGGGCTACCCTTTATCACCACCCGAGGGCTGTAGGCCTCTTGCACCTCCTCCACCCTGGCTTCCTCTGGGACCACACCCAATGCCTCCACATCCTTCAGGTGGTAAGATGATCCGAAGAGTATGCTAACTTGTGAAGCATGTTCCTCGATTTTTCTTTTGAGTTTTTAGAGGCAATGCAGATATGTATACCGATGGCTTTGTAATGCAAAGACAAACCTGACTGAGGTCATTGTAACGTTTATTCCTCAAGTTTCTCAGGACATACATATCATGGGCTGATCTTCACATGTACTGATGGGCTGGTCACCCAAACTGAGCTGGGCATCAGATGGTCCTTGCAGAGAAGAAAAGAGGCTTTGTAGGGAATGAGAGGAATACCAGTTTTGCAGATTTGCCTCATACAGAAACCACTTGTTGGGTTCTGTGAAACATAAGACATATCCTTAATTTCAAGAATTAAAATATTCCCTGAGAGAAACAGAGAGATAACGACACATAAGTGACCCAGAACTTGTGATCATCATAACAGAAACCCCAGTTCAAGGGCCTAGAGTGCAAAGGAGGAGTTGTGAGTCACACAGGAGTACATAGGATGTTTTAGAAGAAAAAGTAAAAAGTGAGGCAGTGTCACTTAGATGGAACTGGAAGGCCATTCCCAGCAAGGCAAGCAGTTTGGGCAGGAACTCTCGAGGCAGTAAGATGTCCACACGGGGCCGCTGTGTGTTGAAATGACACAGTGCTGGCCATGCATTATCCCCTTTAGATGCCATTGTTGCCATAAAGCGCTTAGATAATAATGTCTCACAAGGATTATTGTTTTCATTGGATTTCTGAATTTCTGATTACGGGTGAAAGAAGGCTCTGGATATCAGGGAATCAGGGATGTTTAACTTGGTTCTTTCAGAATATTTTGTGTGGCTGAAGCTGGGTTTTTTTTTTTTTTTGGTCCAATGATTTGAAAATGCAGTCAGAATCTAGATGAGCTGAATACCTGCCTTGGCCTTCAGCATAGGGCAGGCTCTTCCCAGGGAATTCAAGGTTGATCCAGGGCCACTCATGCGGGACCCTTGTCACCACATCCTTGCATCCTCTAGTCCCCACCCCTGACTGTCAGCTTTGGATCTCTCGCATTTTCCTCACAGTATATTATACATGATTCTTTGCTTGTATACCTGTTGTTCCGTCCCAAATCTCAGTGGGACCTAGACAGAGTGTGAGCTTTTTATCATTAAAACAGGAATAATATTGATTTCTGATGTCATTGTCAGAAAGATGAGATCAGCTACATATAGAATTTTGCAGACTGGCTGAGACATGTTTGTCACTCACTGCCCTTGTCGTTTAAAAGAGAAGGTTTACACACAGAATCACCAAAGATACTCTGGAAAATACATTAAATTAACCTAAGGATATAAGCCCTGAGGCCTAGAGCTTAGCAATCTGTGCTTTGAAAGACCAGGCAAAGACACTCTTTCCCCTGTAAAAATTCACGTCCTAGTAGTTAAAAAAGAAAACAAGAGAGTGTATACATCCAGAGATCTGACAAGAATGGTTTTCATTACGTGTGGAGTCATAGATGCAGCCTCACAATAAAGTGTTCATCAGAGATCACAGATGTGTTAGAGAAGGCAGAATGCGTGTAGGGAAAAATCAGATTACATTGAAATGAATCAGAATGTCTTTCCCTTACAGGAGAACCAGTTTAAATTTGAAGAGGATCTTGAGCCATGACAAGCAGACTATGATAATATATGTAAGACTATGATAATATATTTAAAGAAGGTGTCAGATCTATATTCTGGCCTGAATGTTTCCCTGCCCCTTCCGCTACTGTCTCTCCCATTGTCAGCCCTAATAAACCTTCCACAGTTCTATGTCTGTGACAGTGTCTGCTTCCTAGAGGACCAAGAGTCACACCCATTGTGTACACAGGGTGTGATTCATTTACACCCAGGTCACAAACAGGCAGGACCTACAGTGATGGGGCAGAAGCAGGGTCATCCAGTGAGGTAATGTTGAGTGCAAGGGGGCCCAATAGATCCTTGCAGGGTGCTGGACACATCTTATGTCTAAACCTAGGGATGGTTGTATTTATTCAGTCTATAAATACTCACTGAGTACACGGATCCGGTCAGTCACAGGGGTGTCTGGTCATGAGAGAGACAGACATCTGTCACCACAAAGTAGCCATTTCTTATTGTGAGGAATGGAGGAAGTGCTAGGAGTAACTGAGAGAGTCCAGTGCAGGGGTCCTGCCTTAATCCAGGCTTTGTACTCCTCTTCCCCCACCGCTGCCAGCTTTCTCCAAGTCCAGGTGGCTCTGAGTGGGGTGGATAATGGCAAAAGTTTCCTTAGTAAGTCCCATGAGCTCCCTTAATCCTCCCACAGCCTCTTTATTGAGAAATGTGCAGTGATGATTGAGACCCCCATCAGTGTCAAGAAGAAAGTGTTGGGTAGAAATATCTATCTCGAGACCTTCAAGTCCCCCAATCCAACCCATCCTGCCCCAGGAGCCCTTGGAGCCTGCCAGGTCCCCCCTCCTTCCAGGTGGCAGAGACACCGAGTCCAGCAGCTCTGGGGTCAAGGCTGGACCACCAACAAGTCCAAGGTGTGACTGGGCTGCCCAGGAATAGCTGGGAGCCCCAGGGCAGCAGATAATATCAGTGTGAGCAGTCTCTCAAACAGATTCTCGCCCACTATGAGCAGAGCTTGGGCCAAATCTTGCCAATCTTGGAAGGAGGACTGGGAGAATTGGTGCTCTGGGGGCCTCGATAAAGATGGACTGGAGCAGCGTGCCTGAAGGCTTGCAGAGAGAGACAGAGGAAGGGAGAAGCAGGGAGAGAAACAGTGATTGAGAGAGAAGGGTAAGAGTCAAGTCCCAGAGAGTGACAGAAAGTGACAGAGGGGAACAACTGTAGAGAGAAGCAGAGACAAGAGGAAGCACAAAGGAAGGAGTGGGCCAATCCAGTGTATGTGGTGGGGAATGATGGGCCAGAGTTGAAGCCACTCTGTGAAAAGACCCAGAGTGGAGGAGGCAGAAAAGGCAAGATTCCTAGGCATCACAGTTCCTGGAGTTCTGATGCTGCATCCTTCCTGAGGCTGAGCTTCCTAGGGATCATCACACTTGGAAAGATTTGTATCTGCCGTTTGTTTGGGATTGCTGGTTCTAAAGGATTAGCTTTCAGGAGTAGAACTTCCCTTTGGCAATAAGTCCTAGAGTCTAGCTTGAGGGGAGTTGACCCTGACCCTCATATACCCAGTCATGCTGCATTTCCCACAGCACCAGCTGGCCCTTCATTGTTCAAAACCTGACTTCAGGCAACGTGCTGGATCCACTATCCATAGCCTGGAGCTAGCACAGATGGAATTGAATCCCTTCTGAGGTTTTCAGGCTTCAAAGATACTGGGTCTCTTAATGTTAACTGGGCTTCCCTGGTGGCTCAGATAAAGCGTCTGCCCACCATGCGGCAAACCCGAGTTCAATCCCTGGGTCAGGAAGATCCCCTGGAGAAGGAAATGGCAACCCACTCCAGTATTCTTGCCTGGAAAATTCCATGGACAGGGGAGCCTGGTGGGCTACACAGTTCATAGGGTCGCAAAGGGTCAGACACGACTGAGCGACTTCACTTTCACTTTACTGTCAACCGGAAATCCTTCCAACCCTAAGGAGCTGGGACCACCAATAAATTACTGAGTAGTATCAGATAAAAAGTATTGTGGATTCACACTGAGCAGTGTACTGTGCAAATTGACCAAATTATTTAAGTGCACTGTTGCATTTACATAACACTCTCAATAACCTATTTCGTGGATGAGGTGACACGGAGGGGATGTGAATTTCCCAAGGTCTCGTGGGAGCTGGGTACTATAACTTTGCCTTGAGCCAAGGTCTACCTTGGAGAAGGATTTTACCTTTTACAGTCCCCGCCCCCTGACCTCTCCCTGAGCTTTTGAGGAAGATGGTTGAGTCTATATTGGGAAATTTCTCTTCCAAAGACATTAAGTCATGCATCACTCAGGACGGATATGGTTATAGTGTGTTCACTTGTGATTCAGATCCTCAGTGGCTTCCCACAGGAAGGTTTAGTTCTCTCACAAACTGCATATTCACAGGTCAACTGTGTTTCTGTTCCACATCATCATCTTGGTGAAATTTAGGTTAATAGTTTAATATCCCTTTGGAACATAAACATTCCCGTGAAGTTTCAAGGAAGACTTGGTAAGGCACCATTGTCTCAGGAAATTGGCTCCCTACTAGTGTTAAGTCATGTATCATTATAAATAATAGGAAAACCCCTCAATCCAATATGCATATGACTAATCCTTAAAATATAAGTAACTTTATGAAATATAAAGCACTGCATTGCTTTATTCCATGACAAACAAGACATAACACTTACAATGACTTGCTGTTTTGAATGGGAAAGTGGTGAAAACCGCAATATCATTTTTGCAGGGATGCAGGTACTGCAGCTGTCTAGAACAAGCTGAGTAAGTTTACAATGCTTTTCTCCATTACCAGTCCCTCAGCACATATACCCATCCTGAAATGATCATCTACTTCTGATCATAACAAAGCTAAAAACCTGTGCACACATTACCAAGCAACATGTCAAATACACAGATCACAAGATACACACAGACACTGTCAATATAGTCACCTAATAGACACCTGACAGTGCAGATGTGGGTGTCAATTGTGATCTGACACTTCAGCATCTACACAGAACATCAGGTTGAGAGACGGAGACACGGGGTAGAGGGATAAAATGGAGAAGAGGTACAGTCAGTCATATACGGGCGTGTCCATTCCCCAACCACAAACCACCTTGTGTATCTTTGATCTTTTTCCTTAGTGACTAGCATAACAGTGTTTGATGCACAGTCAAAAATACAATCGTGTGAAAGTGCAGGAACTATGATCAATAAAAGAAAATTTATTTATTTATTTATTTTTTATTTTTATTTTTTTCCATCTCAGGTGTACACAAGAAAAATTTTTTAAAAAGAAGACTCACATAGATTAACATGTTGGAGTTAAATTAAAAAGAATTCAAAACAAACACTATATAAAGATTTTTTAAATGAAAATTATTAGAAATAAAAAATAATTTTCATATAGAATATCAATTTATTAAAAATCAATTGAACATTTGAGAGCAGATATCCTAAATTATATTTGAACTAAAGAACTCAAAAGAGAACTTTGGTAGGTTGGACTCCTAGAAGGTTTAATTTGTAAGCTTTAATACAGTTAGTAGAAAATATCCCAAACAAACAAAGAACCTAGAAAATTATGAGACAAAAAAAGAAGAAGTTATCTAAATAATTGGGAAATGATGAACTTACTTATTTATATGCTGCTACAAATCTCCATTTCCTTATCTGTATAAGACATACATGCATTGCTGCTGCTATGGTTTTCCCTGGGGAGGAGAGGCTACTCTGGATCTGTTCAAAGCACTCTGCATGAGCACCCAGTCTGAACTGAACTCTTGATTGGTTGGTTGGGGATTTTGAATAATGTAAATGTCTTGGGTATTTTGAAGAATCTGTATCCTCATGACTCTGTCCTCCCTCCCTGAGCTTTGTCTGCTTAGTGCTCTGCCAATCCCAAGAAGAGACCTGAGGAAGAAATGTGGTATTGTGGCCTTTTGCAATGCAACCACATATGATAGGGATTTCCCCTTTTCCCTGATAACTCAGTTGGTAAAGAGCAACTTCACTCACTCGCTCATTAACATTTAAGATTGTTGACGTAATAATGTAAATACCTTGAGTCATCAACATATTAAAAATCATATTGCTGCAGGAAGGGGGACCCCTTCCAGGGCCCGAAAGTGGGCTCTTGTTTAATACTCAGAAATGAATCATTCAAGGAGATACATGTGCTGACAAAGCAAGAGATTTTATTGGGAAAGGGCACAGGGCAGAGAGGAGTAGGGTAAGGGAACCCAGGAGAATCGCTTTGCCATATGGCTCACAGTCTCTGGTTTTATGGTGATGAGCTTAGTTTCTGGGTTGTCTTTAGCCAATCATTCTGACTCAGAGTCCTTCCTGGTGGTGTATGCCTTGTTCAGTCAAGATGGATGCCAGAGAGAAGGATTCTGGGAAGTGTTTGGACACGTGGTGTCACTTTTTGACCTTTCCTGAACTCTCCTGGTTGGGGGTGGCTTGTTAGTTCCCTGTTCCTTACCAGGACCTCCTGTCATAAAACAACTCATGCAAATGGTTACTGTAGTGCCTGGACAGGGTGGGCAGTTTCAGTCAGTGTGCTTCTTCTAACAGTATTAAGTATAATACTTTCATTGCACCTAACTTTAACATAAATAAGATATTGTATCTGATACAAAATTTTCAGCCCCCCCAAAATTACCTCAATATGGGAAAAACTTTTTAAAACTTTAAGAAAACCAAGATATGTTTTTTTGTCATGGTCTGTGCACAGGTTGGAAAAGAATTCCCAGACATGAGACAGAATGAGAAGGAAATAAAGTTTATTATTTGTTATAACAGTGTGCCAGCTCAAGGGAGAACTGACATTGAACAAAGGGTCCTTAGTCCACCTTTCTACCCAGGGTCACTGCAGATGGTGACTACAGCCATGAAATTAAAAGACACTTACTCCTTGGAAGAAAAGTTATGACCAACCTCTATAGCATATTAAAAAGCAGAGACATTACTTTGCCAACAGAGGTCCACCTAGTCAGGGCTATGGTTTTTCCAGTAGTCATGTGTGGATGTGAGAGTTGGACTGTGAAGAAGGCTGAGCGCCGAAGAATCGATGCTTTTGAACTGTGGTGTTGGAGAAGACTCTTGAGAGTCCCTTGGACTGCAAGGAAGTCCAGCTAGTCCATCCTAAAGGAGATCAGTCCTAGGTGTTCACTGGAAGTTCTGATATTGAAGCTGAAACTCCAATACTCTGGCCACCTGATGCGAAGAACTGACTAATTTGAAAAGACCCTGATGCTAGGAAAGATTGCAGGCGGGAAGAGAAGTGGACAGCAGAGGATGAGATGGTGAGATGACATCACCGACTCAATGGACATGAGTTTGAGTAAACTCCGGGAATTGATGATGGACAGGCAGGCCTGGCATGCTGCAGTCCTTGGGGTCGCAAAGAGTCAGACATGACTGAGTGAACTGAGCTGAACTGAACTGAATAGTGCAAGGACTGGGATGGGGTCTTGTGGGTCATTTGCTGATTGGATGAGGCACATATACTCAGTGGGGGAAGAGTGAGGCAAATACCTTCTCTCTGTGGGGACGGTTAAATGCTCAGGAGGAACTGGGTTAAATGCTCAGGAGGAAATCCGTTAAGAGTTACAACATAGGGGAGGGAAGGATGATAATGGTTTTTCCACTCCTGCATTCCAAGACCCTCCTTGGTTTTATCTGCTCTTTCATCCTTTAGTCACCACATTTTACAGTAGACAATATGAGAGAAAAAATATATATACTGAGAACAGTGATACATGATCAGGATTTACTAAGACTGGATTGAATTTTGTTGGGTAAATCACTTAATGGGAGTGACCTAAGACTTGGATTCGGCTTTTTTACTTTCTGTTTAGAAAAAAGTTTTCCTAGAATACATTTTTGATAACATACCTTTTAAATAATCTGTATTTTTCTTTAAATATGTTGTCACTTTGGCCAAGTTTCACAGTGACCCATGGTCAGTTGTATTTTAAAGTGTTACTTGGTGTTCCTTTGACAGGTCTTCCCAAATCAAAGTATAATAAAGTTCCTTTGACCTCTAGCTAACTTTGGGGGTGCTTCAGAGTTCCCCTGAGGAACTCCAAAGGGAGTTATTAAACTAATCATGTTTATTTGGTATGTTTGGTTTAAGGGAAGTGTTGTCAAATGAATAATAAACTTTGTTATATAATATGGTAAATGGTACAGATACAAGACTATAGTTCAGTTCAGTCACTCAATCGTGTCTGATTCTTTGCAACCCAATAAATCACAGCACGCCAGGCCTCCGTGTCCATCACCAACTCCTGGAGTTCACTCAGACTCATGCCCATCGAGTCAGTGATGCCATCCAGCCATCTCATCCTCNTGTGTTTCTTCCAGTTCAGCATGTCTCATGATGTATTCTGCATATAAGTTAGATAAACAGGGTGACAATATACAGCCTTGACATAATCCTTTTCCTATTCGGAACCAGTCTGTTGTTCCATGTCCAGTTCTAACTGTTGCTTCTCAAAACTAGAGAGAATTCCTAAAAATCTGATATGTCTTGGTAAAATATTATCAGTCATAATTTTAGTTATCTGAAAATGTTACATGTCACAGCAGTCATCAGATTAAAATTTCCCTTTTTCTAAGCCTTTTGTTAATATAGACAGTTATGGTTTTACTCTAATGCCTTTGCAAAATGTCTCATCTTCAAGATTTATAAAAAAGACTTTATAAGTTTCTGACTTTCAAAATATAATATTGAACTGAATAAAGACTTGAGGAATTCTAATGGGAAACCTGATGACTTCATAAAGCTGTTAACAAAAAGGATTATTTATATAAAACCTAAATAAACTGGTAAATATGGTTGTAATTTTTATGGATGTCAAGGATTACTGGTTTAAATTTATGTTTTCCAGGTAGAAGAAAAACTTCTCCAATTAATTATGACTCCAATAGTTTGGTAGATTATACCTTCTGGAACATATATCTTGTTCTCTATCTGGTCAATTCTGCCAGTAGCACATGCTTGTCTCAGAGATTAAGCTATACATAAGTATGCATGGCCAGTGCAATGAAACTGCTGATAGCTCATTAAATTGGCTGTGGCTCCTTTGGTCACTGGATTATTGCAACTGGATTACAACTAGTTATACTAAGCATCTAATCATTGTTTAAATTTGTTCTTTGTTTTCACATCGTGCTTTGTGTCTCCCTACCGCACTGTGTCNGATTAAGCTATACATAAGTATGCATGGCCAGTGCAATGAAACTGCTGATAGCTCATTAAATTGGCTGTGGCTCCTTTGGTCACTGGATTATTGCAACTGGATTACAACTAGTTATACTAAGCATCTAATCATTGTTTAAATTTGTTCTTTGTTTTCACATCGTGCTTTGTGTCTCCCTACCGCACTGTGTCTTCATCTACATTTATATCCAGTTTAGTTATTTATATCCAATTTAATTTATAAGATTGTTGTCTCTTGCAGTAACCCATGTATAATCAGGCCTTCAACAAAACTTTTGTGGCTAAACATTTTGAGAAAATCACATTCATAATATAAAATATTTGTATTTTATAGTGTAAAATACTATGATTCTAGGTATGGGAAGAAGCAACAGGGAAAATGTCTCCTGGATTATAGTTAGAATCCAGAGGATTTTTAGTTATTGATGGGGCCTGATCTAAAACTTAACACCTGGAATGGCATATCAAGAAATTGTGACTGAACTGGGATGAGCCACCTAGTAATGTAGGACAAAAGTTGCGCATGAAATGTTTCCCAGATAATGCTCATTCATGACCAAGAGGGGAAGACTTGAAGAAGGGAATCAGCAATTGCAGCCCTTCAACGGGAGCCAGTGAACCCCAGGAAGGTGAATACATGCCACTTATCAGTCATTAGACTGCAACCATTCCAGCCACTCCCTAAGGTGAACCCTGATGAAACTCTGAGTGCAGGATTGCAGGCCCCAGATGGGTGAGGTACATACCAAGGAAATAATTTTAATGAGCCCTGACTTTTGCATCTCCTCATACATAGAATGTACATATTCCCTGGTGGCTCAGCTGGTAAAGAATCCAGCTGCAATGGAGGAGACCTGGGTTCGATCCCTGGATTGGGAAGATCCCCTGGAGAAGGGATCTGCTATCCACTCCAGTATTCTGGGCTGAAAAATTCCATGGACTGTATAGTCCATGGCGTCACAAAGAGTCGGACACA
Source organism: Neotragus moschatus (assembly GCA_006410615.1). Taxonomy (NCBI): domain Eukaryota; kingdom Metazoa; phylum Chordata; class Mammalia; order Artiodactyla; family Bovidae; genus Neotragus; species Neotragus moschatus. The sequence continues at coordinate 464,298 of SJYA01002887.1, forward strand.
ACTAAACGACTTTCACTTTCACTTCATACATAGAAAAAGGTCTAAATTTCTTAATTTAAGGTGCTGTTTCATGTATTTGAAGTTCAGTTTTTCTAAGTCTACCAGTGTAAAATAAACACTTTCCCAAAAAAATAATAAAAGACAAATCTCAACATTTGAAACACTGGCGATGGGGGCAGACACTCCCTGAAAGATCCATCTGACTAAGCAGAAATATCGTCACCCCCTTTTCCCACAAGATTGTGGAAGGGACTTTGACAGTGGGGAATTGTTGCACAGAAGAAGCCGATTCTTCTTACATTTTGGAAACAGTTTATTTGACTTGCTTTTCATTGCTTTTGCTACTAAAATCATACAGAATGGCCTGACTGAGAGAACCCTGCCCCTCTGTCTGACTGTTCAAGTGCCCTTGTTCAGAACTCTATTCACCTGTAGATGGCAGGAAGGGAGAAATTAATTCATCTCTGCCTGAGGCTTGTCATTCTAGATGTTTGCAAGATTAATGGCCTTTTTACTTTGATCCTCACCTCCCACCGTATCTCTGATCTATAAAAAACCCACCATCCAGACCAGATAAGATGGTTATTTTGGGGTGCTAGCCTGTCATCTTGTCAGTCAGCTGGCTCCGCAATTATAGTCTCTTCCTTGCCTCAACCCCTCGTCTCTCAGATTCATTGGCCTGTCATGCGGTGAGCAGAGCGAGCTTGGACTCAGTAACAAATACACTGAATAATCAATATAGAGATCTTCCAAGAAAATAAACTGGGGATCCACTTTCCAAATAATGTTGGGAAAAGAACCCCAGGTAACAAGTGAAAATGCACGCCAGTGCATAATATTCTTTCACTAATGTTTAATGGCTGTTTTCCAACAGCATTGAAGTAGCTGAAAATTATGGAGAACATGACAAGTAAGTATAATAAAACATATTATTTTAAGCTTAAATATTTCATTTATACCCAAGTGAAAGTCGCTCAGTCATGTCCGACTCTTTGCAACACCATAGACTATACAGTCCCTGGAATTCTCCAGGCCAGAATACTGGAGTGGGTAGCCATTCCCTTCTCCAGAATTTATACCCAAGTCAGAGTTTATTATAATTTTACTTCACTGCCTTTAATAAAAGTAAAGTCATTAATAATGTTTTAAGAATTTACTTGTTAGCTTATCTCCTTTTCAGCTGAAAGACTTGCTGTGTTTTACAATTTGTCATGATCTATGATGATTTTAAATAATTTTCAGTGATTTAGCTTACTAAAAACTCATTCAAAGGACCTGACTGTAGTTATTATCGTTAAATAAAAGGTTAAGACCACATTAGATTTGGTTAAGATTGCAGTAAGCAAAGTTCATGCATCAGTTGTCTCGTGTGTGTGTGTGTGTGTGTGTGTGTGTGTGTGTTTCATGGTAAATAAAGACTGCTTTACTGGTGGCAGTTAGTACAAGTCAGTAAATATTGATCTCCAAAGACTTCAGTTATGTATCAGATTACTGGTCCACAGAGAGCTGAATGGAATTGAATCAACTGATTGCTGGGAGGATAAACTGAAGTCAATCCTGCTTCTTGGGAAATGAGGCCACAGCCAACTCACATATGGCATATGCCGTTCCACCAACTATAAGAATCATGGTGGCTCTATACAGGAGGGCATCAGCTATCCCACTCTTCAGATGCACTGGAATTCCATTATCTTCCTGAAATAGCTTTTGTTTCTTTGGAACTGTATTTTCAAACCGCCTGCCTGAACCAGTACTTATGCTCCTCTTAGTGATCTGATGGAGAGCAAGAAAATTCTGTACCACCTTGGCTCAGTTACTGCTCACCAACCATGACAACTGACCACTAGGAACCCATGCATCAGATTTAGAAGCAACAGACAATGGGGTTATCTTTTAATTAAAAAAAAATTTTTTACAATGGTATTTTTTTCATATATGAACATTGATGCTTGCCTTCATACATTTACAATTTATTTTTCTTTTTTTGTACTTTTAAATTCAGTTATATTCAAATGTTTTCCTAGGTCTTACATTCATCACCTATACTTTCAAGGCTCATTTCATTTGTTGTAAGAAAGGAAATAGGCCTTGTACTGAGCATGTGCATTTATATAATATCAGAATTGTTTTTTGTATGTCTTTATTAACACCACTATATTGAAAGTATCATCCAGTAATGACCAGTGACATATATAATCACATCTCACTGCAGCACAATGATTTTATTTCCTCATAGTGTATTTCTTCATTTGATATTTTGTGTCTATGTATTTATTGGCCATATGTATATTAGACATGAGACTATTCCGTCAGTCATTGAATTTAAAAGTGAGGAAGTATTTTTCTTCTTACATTCTCAGTAGTTACAGGTCTAACATAATTTAGGAGCACTTTATATTCCTTTTGAGTTTTGTTGCATAATAAGGGCCATAACTCATCCATAATTAGCTAGGTTCTTAGGTGTGTTGTTGTTGTTCAGTCGATAGTTATATCTGACTGTCTGCAATCCCATGGACTGCAGCAGATCAGGCTTCTTTGTCCTTACCTATCTCCCAGAGTTTACTCCAACTCATGTCCATTTAGTTAGGATTGCCATCCAACCATCTTATCCTCTGCTGCCTTCTTCTCCTCCAGCCCTCAGTCTTTCCCAGCATCAGGGTCTTTTCCACGATGGCTCTTCACATCAGGTGACCAAATTATTAGAGCTTCAACTTCAGCATTATTCCTTCCAATGAATATTCAGGGTTGATTTCCTTTAGGACTAACTGGCTTGATCTCCTTCTAGTCCTAGGGACTCTGAAGAGTCTTCTCTAGCTGCATGGTTTGAAAGCAACAATTCTTCGGCACTCAGCCGTCTTTATGGTCCAAATGTCACATCCATACATGACTCCTGGAAAAATCACAGCTTTGACTCTTTGGATCTTTGTTGGCAAAGTTATGTCCCTGCTTTTTAATTTGCTGTCTAGGCTTGTCATAGCTTTCAAAGAGCAAATGTCAAAGAGAAAAATGTTTATTCATTTTATGGCTGCAGTCACCATCTGCAGTGATTTTGAAGCCCAAGAAATAAAATGTCTGTCACAGTCCATTTTTTTGCCCCATCTATTTCCCATAAAGTATTGGGACCAGATGCTATGATCTTAGTTTTTTGAATGTTGCATTTTAAGCCAGCTTTTACCCTCTCTTCTTGCAACTTCATCAAGAGGATCTTTAGTTTCCCTTCATTTTCTGCCATTAGGGTGGTATCATTTGCATATAGAGGTTATTGATATTTCTCCCAGCAATCTTGATTCCAGCTTGTGATTCAACCAGCCTGGCGTTTCACATCATGTACACTACATATAGTGTACATTAATAAGCAAGGTGACAATATACAGCCTTGTCATACTCCTTTCCCAATTTTGAACCAGTCTTTTTTTCCATGTCTGTTTCTAGCTTTTGCTTCTTGACCTGCATATAGGTTTCTCAGAAGGCTAGTATGTGGTCTGGTATTCACATCTCTGTAAGAATTTTCCAAAGTTTGTTGTGATTCCACACAAAGTTTTTAGCATAGTCAATGAAGCAGAAGTGGATGTTTTTCTGGAATTCTCTTGCTTTTTCTATGATCCAACAGAGTTTGGCAATTAGATCTCTAGTTCTTCTACCTTGTACATCTGGAAGTGGTACAACTAATTCCAGCTTGTTCATCTGGAAGTTCTCAGTTCATGTACTCTTGAAGCCTAGCTTGAGGGATTTTGAGCATTACCTTGCTAGCATGTAAAGTGATAGCACTTGTGTGGTAGTTTGAATGTTCTTTAAGATTGCCCTTCTTTGGGATTGGAATGACATTTTCCAGTCCTGTGGCCACTGGTGAATTTTCCAAATTTTCTGAGAGAGTGAGGGCAGCAGTTTCACAGCATCATCTTTCAGGATTTTAAGTATCCCAGGTGGAATCCCATCACCTCCACTAGCTCTGTTCCTTCTAACCCTTCCTAAGGCCCACCTGACTTCTGGAATGTCTGGATCTAGGTGAGCAACCACACTATCAAGGTTATCTGGGTAATTAATTTTTTTTTAATTTTTCTGTGTATTGTTGGCACCTCAAAGGCAATGCCAAAGAATGTTCAAANAGTCCCTTCAGGCCTGTTCAGTCCTATGGGACCCTGTGTGCTGTAGCCTGCCAGGCTTTTCTGTCCAGAATATTCCAGGGAAGGATACTGACGTGGGTTGCCATGCCCTCCTCCAGTGCATTTTCCCCACCCATGAATAAAACCCGTGTCTCTTACATCTCCTGAATCAGCAGACATGTTCTTTATATAGATCAGGACCAGGGAAACTCTCATTCTTTGTGATATATTCCTTCAAGGTTTCCTAGGATGCGTGCCTACACTTGACACTTTTAATTATTTGTTGTTGCTTTTGGTATAGGGTGTGAGGAAATCTTCTCATCTCATTCTCACATTGTTTCAAGAACCTCTGCACTGCCCTCCATCATNTCAGTCCTATGGGACCCTGTGTGCTGTAGCCTGCCAGGCTTTTCTGTCCAGAGTATTCCAGGGAAGGATACTGACGTGGGTTGCCGTGCCCTCCTCCAGTGCATTTTCCCCACCCAGGAATAAAACCCGTGTCTCTTACATCTCCTGAATCAGCAGACATGTTCTTTACATAGACCTGGACCAGGGAAACTCTCATCCTTTGTGAGATATTCCTCCAAGGTTTCCTAGAATGCGTGCCTACACTTGACACTTTTAATTATTTGTCGTTGCTTTTGGTATAGGGTGTGTGGAAATCTTCCCATCTCATTCTCACATTGTTTCAGGAACCTCTGCACTGCCCTCCATCATGGCTCTTATCATTCACATCCTCAGCTGCGGTGGAGGAGGGTTCCCTTGTGTCCACACTCCCTCACAACTTACTGTCTGTGGAGGTTTTCACAGTGACCATTCTGCCATGTGTGAGGTGATGACTGGTGGTAGTTCTAAAACTTAGTGGTGTTGACAACTTTTCATGAGACTTGTTCTATTTTGTATAACAGCAGATTGCAGTGGAGAGGTGTGCTACTTAGACCTCATTTTTCTGTGCTGACAATTTTGATGGCATTGCAGTCTCTTGGCTCTTGTAAATCGCCCTGCCCTGAAAACATGGTGCATGTGTCATCTCAAATTCACAACTTCTCTCAATCTAAGCCAAGGAGTGGGGGAGTGGGATTCGCCAATCACATGGTTCCCCTATGCTTAGCTTTTGTTCTTGCTTTTTTAAGGAAACGCATGCCTCTACCCATACTTCCTATACGCATTTACATCCTAACAAGGAGAAAAGGAGGATTCCTTTCTCCCTAAGGCCTCTGCAGGCCTTCCTTTTAATAGACCTTTTTGATGCAGGTCCTTCTGAGCCATGTGAGGTGATTCCTCGTGGTGGTTTTGATTGGCACTGTTTTAGGAGTTCGGGATGTGGGATATCTTTCAGGTGCTTCTGGACCTTAGACAGTGTAAGTACTACCGACCTCTTGAAATTGCCTTCTTGAAATTGAGCCCCACTTTGAAATCTTTTGGGATGATATTCCTAGGGACGTTACCTGAAGGCAGGTGTCATTTACAGCTGCACAGGCCATTTGATACCAAGGGAACTTTCCATGCAAAGATGGGCACAATAAAGCACAGAAACAGTATGGACCTAACAGAAGCAGATGATGTTAACAAGAGGTGGCAAAAATTCACAGAAGAACTATACAAAGAAGATCTTAATGACCCAGATAAGCACAATGGTGTGATCATTGACCTTGAGCCAGACATCCTGGAGTTTGAAGTCAAGTGGGGATTAGGAAGCACCACTACGAACAGCGCTAGTGGAACTGAGGGAATTCCAGCCGAGCTATTTGAAACCCTAAAAGCTGATGCTGTGAAAGTGCTGCACTCAATGTGCCAGCAAATTTGGAAAACTCCCAGTGGCCACAGGACTGGAAAAGTTGAGGTTTCATTCCACTCTCAAAGAAGGGCAATGCCAATGAATGGTCAAACTCCCAAATAATTGCATTGATGTCACAGGCTAGCAAAGTAATGCTCAAACTTCTCCAAGCTAGGCTTCAACAGCACATGAACTGAGAACTCCCAGATGTTCGAGTTGGCTTTAGAAAAGGCAGCGGAACCAGAGATCAAATTGCCAGCATCCATTGGATCATAGAAAAAGCAAGAGAACTCCAGAAAATCCTTTGCTTCTGCTTCATGGACTACACTAAAGCCTTCGACTGCTTGGATCNAACTGAGAACTCCCAGATGTTCAAGGTGGCTTTAGAAAAGGCAGCGGAACCAGAGATCAAATTGCCAGCATCCATTGGATCATAGAAAAAGCAAGAGAACTCCAGAAAATCCTTTGCTTCTGCTTCATGGACTACGCTAAAGCCTTCGACTGCTTGGATCACAAAAAATCTAGGTAAAATTCTTAAAGATTTGGGCATACCTGGCCACGTTACCTCCCTCCTGAAAAATTTGGTTGCAGATCACGAAGCAACAGTTAGAATTGGACATGGAACAGCAGACTGATTGCAAATTGGGAAAGGAGTATGTCAAGGAGGTGCATTTTCGCCTTGGTTATTTCATTTATATGCAGAATACATCATGCGAAATGCCAGGGTGGATGAAGCACAGCTGGAATTAAGACTGCCATGAGAAAGTATATCAATACCTCAGATATGCATATGACATCACCCTTATGACAGACAGTGAAGAGGAACTAAAGAGCCTCTTGTTGAAGTGAAGGAGGAGAGAGAAAAAGCTGGCTTAAAGTTCAACATTCAAAAACTGAAGATCATGGCATCCGGTCTCATCACTTCTTGGCAAAGAAATGGGGAAACAATGGAAACAGTGACAGACTTTTTTTTTCTTGGGCTCCAAAATCACTGCATATGGTGATTGCGGCCATGAAATTGAAAGACGCTTGCTCCTGGGAAGAAGAGCTATCACCAACCTAGACAGCATATTCAAAAGCAGAAATCTCTGCTGACAACGATCCGTCTAACCAAAGTTCTTCATGAAGGTTTTTAAAGGTTTTTCAGGAGTTGTGTATGGATGTGAGAGTTGGACCATAAAGAAAGCTGAGAGCCAAAGAACTGATGTTTTTGAACTGTAGTATTGGAGAAAACTCTTGAGAGTTCCTTGGACAGCCTCCAACCTTCCATCCCACAGGAGATCAGTCCTGTATATTCCTTCCAAATAATATTCACAACTTATGCTAAAGCTGAAGCTCTAATACTCTGGCCACCTAATGCAGAGAATTGACTCTCTTTGGAAAAGAGCTTGCTGCTGGGAAAAATAGATGGAAGGAGGAAAAGTGGATGACAGAGGATGAGATGGTTGGATGGCATCACCAACTCAATGAATTTGAGCCAGCCTGGGAGTTGGTGATGGACCACCTCAGGGAAGCCTGATGTGCTGCAATCCGTGATTTCACAAAGAGTCGGGCACAACTGAGCCGCTGAACTGCACTGAACTCAGGCCTTTTGATCGGTAAGAGCCCTTGAGCAGGAATCTTAAAGTAGTTATTAGAGGACGTGACCGCAAGGCACCAGCATGTCTTCATGCCTGACTCTGGGTCCTTGGGCAAGCAGAGCCTTTTGCGAGTACTGCCAGTTAGAGTCAGTGAACAGAAGAAACACCCAAGGCTTGTGTCTCATTACTTCTTCCCCCTTAGCCTTGAGTCCCGATACTCATCCTAACTCTTGCAAAACCACACTGCCAAACGTGCAATAATCCATCGCTGAGGTCATACTAAGAAAGATGCCAGTGCTGAAATCCTCAGTCCAAAGGACACATGGAGCCCAGAGTGTTTGGAAGTCTCTTGCAGACAAGAGGTTCCACTGTATTTGGGTGCAGTTCCCTTGGATTTCCTGGAGGAAGGCCAGCCAATATCCAGACTTTGGTGGGCTCAAGGAGATGGTACGAGCCACTCCAGGTCCATCTGGGGTCACACTGGCATCCACATGCTGCACACTCCCTCAGCATTTCACATTCCAGCCTTGGGGCCCCCGTCTCTCAGGCTCCAGGGACGTGACACCGCTCATTTCAGAGTGGCTTGAGGGAAAGAAATTCTGCATTTTTCCCCTTTTTTGTTCTGTTTTTGGGACTGGGATGTACAGGTTAATCACAAGCTTCGGCGCTGTTATGTGTGGGTTGGTTTGGGGGATTTTTTTGCTTTTTTCTTNATTCCAGCCTTGGGGCCCCCGTCTCTCAGGCTCCAGGGACGTGACACCGCTCATTTCAGAGTGGCTTGAGGGAAAGAAATTCTGCATTTTTCCCCTTTTTTGTTCTGTTTTTGGGACTGGGATGTACAGGTTAATCACAAGCTTCGGCGCTGTTATGTGTGGGTTGGTTTGGGGGATTTTTTTGCTTTTTTCTTGTTTTCCATCTACAGCAACTTGGTTCACTTAGAGATAGAAACAGTTCATTTGTATCCATTCATAGGGATGTTGAACATCCTCCAAATGTCTAATACAATCTATATTTTTTCCTCAAAGAGATCTCATTTCCTATTTGGGCCATTTTTTTTTT
>SJYA01002887.1:481364-506404 GCA_006410615.1 Neotragus moschatus
GCGGGGGGGGGGGTGGGGGGGGGGAAGGGGAGAGGAATTAATACAGGAGAACAATGGGCCTAGGAAGCCAAAGAATTAGATCCCCAGAGACCCTTCAACAACTCAGGGGAATTCAAGAAAATCAGGGTCAGAATTCGGTATTGAAAGACTTCCATAACTGGCAAGAACTGCCTGGTACAGTGGGGCCCATTATTCAATGTTCCGATAGGAAACCTCTCTTGTCTTGGCCAAAAAAATATTATAATGCAACTACTCACACTTCTGATTGGTAGGGAAGCCCAAACTATACAGAGCCTAATCCTCACCCTCTCGCAAGCTTCCCTGATTTAAAGACCAGCTAGGATGACTTGTCCACTGAAGGCCGTTGGTCTGCTCCAGAAGGATTTTATTGGATTTGTGGGGCTAACACGTATTCACTTTTGCCAGCCAACTCGTCAGGGGCATGGATACTGGGGACTGTCCATCCCTCCTTTTTCCTACTTCCCCTACCCCAAGGTGAATCACTGGAAGTCCCAGTTTATAAAGACAGAGGCCTCCCCCCAAAAGTGCAGGTCTCTACAGATTGGAAACTGGAAAAATGACGAATGGCCTCCTGAATGCATAATCCAATACTGCGGGCTAGCCATTTGGGCAGAAGCTGAGTTCTGAGGCTACCAAACCCCAATTTACATGGTTAACAGAATTATCTGATTCTAGGCAGTGGTTGAGATCATTACTAATGAAACAGCCAAGGCTCTTAATTTATTGGCAGAACAACAAAGCAAGACACATAAAACTATCTATCAGAATCACCTGGCCCTAGATTACTTACTGGCTGCAGAGGCAGGTGTCTGTGGGAAGTTCAATCTTAGCAACTGTTGTCTACAGATAGATGATAAAGGCAAGGTTATAGAAGAAATAACCAGGGAAATGACTAAAATATTTCTTGTCCCAGTCCAGACTTGGAAGGGATGGAATCCCAGAGAGCTGTTTAAGGGATGGTTTTCTTATCTAGGAGGATTCAAAGCTCCATTGGGGGTAGTCCTGAGGAGGACCTTGGGACCTGCATCTTCTTACTTTGCCCCTTGCCATTATTTGTGAGGATGGTTTCCAGCCTAGCTGCAGCCACTGCAGACAGGAGGGCTACCACACACCTCCTAGCCATGAGAGGTATTCAGCTCCTGGACTAAGAAGATCAAGCAGTTGATGCCTTATAAGATTTAAGGGGCATCAAGAGGGGATCCAGAAGAGGAAAACTGAAAACTTACCCTCAGCTAGAAATAACTTCATGCTCATTCTGCTTCTGTAAGATATGCTTACTGCCCCAAGATAGGAACAAGATGACCTAGCAATCAACTGTAACCATAAGATGTTTTGATAAGAATGGAATGTTCTGTTCCTGCTTCCATGAGTTTCTGTTTGCAAATTCCCTGCATGTAACCCATAGCAGCTCCCACACTCTGTAACTGCCCAAAGCCCATAGCATCCAGATAACCAATCAACCAGTGCCAACTGTTCTTGTGTGTACTGACCGATAAGAGTAAGGCTCACCCTGAACTCGGGGCCCCAGAACTTCAGAGCATTAGCTCGTCTGGGACCACAGGCTCAATAAACCTGAGTTCTCCAACCCTCTGAGTGTGATGCTTCATTTCTCAATGGTCCAACTTCTGCACCACCACCAGCCTAGGTCACCATGTCTCAGGGGACTAGAGTCAGCATTTCCATTTCTTTTTGTTTTTTCAATTGTATCATTTGAACTGGGGAATATAAGTGGTTTACGATGTTGTAGCTTTTTTTCCGCCCCCCCAAAAGACAGCAACTTTATTCACTTATTGGAGAAGGAAATGGCAACCCACACCAGTGTTCTTGCTTGGAGAATTCCACAGACAGAGGAGCCTGGCAAGCTGCAGCCCATGAGGTCACATAGAGTCGGACATGACTGAGCAATTTTCACTTATTCACTTATAGACATCTGTATGTTCTTTTTGAGTGCTTTTCCGATATAGGTTATTGCAGAGTGTTGAATAGGGGTCCACATGCTATACAGTGGGTCCTTCTGGATTATTTTACTGTTAGGAGTGTGTACATGAATCGGCTAATTTCTCCCCGCCCCCTTTCCTTCTTGGTAACCATAAGATTCTTTTCTATGTCTGTGAGGCTGTTTCTCTTTAGAAAAGATGTTCATTTGTATCCGTTTTTGATTCAGTCTAGGGCTGATACCATATAATCCTGGTCTTTTCCTGTCTTTCTACTTCACTTAGCATGCACATCTTTATTTTCATCTTTGTGACTGCAGATGGCCTTATTCCATCCTTCTTGATGGCTGAATAATATTGCATTGTGTCTGTGTACTCATTTCTTTGTCCACTCATCTGTCCTTTCACACTTGGGTTGCTTCTGTGCCTTAGCTACTGTACCCAGTGTGGTCGCGATTGCAGAGGTTGCTGCTGCTAAGTTGCCTCAGTCGTGCCTGACTCTGTGCGACCCCATAGACAGCAGCCCACTAGGCTCCTCTATCTCTGGGATTCTCCAGGCAAGAACACTGGAGTGGGTTGCCATTTCCTTCTCCAGTGCATGAAAATGAAAAGTGAAAGTGAAGTCCGTCAGTTGTGCCAACTCTTAGCGACCCCATGGACTGCAGCCTACCAGGCTCCTCCATCCATGGGATTTTCCAGGCAAGAGTACTGGAGTGGGGTGCCATTGCGTCCTTTAAAACTTTGATGTCCTCAGGATCCAGAACCAGACATAGAGTTGCTATCCCATGAACTTACATGTTTAGTTCTTTAAGGAAACTTCATACGATTCTCCCTAGTGGGTGTTCTGATTTACATTTTCAGCAACAGTGTGGGAGAGTTCCCCTCTCTCCATACCGACTTCAGGATTTATTGTTGGAGATTTTTTGAGATAGCCGTTCTTGCTCTTGGTGATGCAGCAGAGAGATCTTAATTCGCTGCCCAGGATTTGAACCTGGGAAGCCTGATGAGAACCAAGAATCCTAGCCACCAGACCAGCAAGGGTTAGATGCTACAAACTATTTTTCCCTGGATCTTTGCCCTCAGTGAAAAGTGCATTTGTCACAGAGGCAGAAACTATAAATGCAGGTACAAAGTTTATTATTAAAGACATAGCACAAGAAGTGGGAGAGCACATAAACTTCGTTTAATTAAGGCAGAAGCAAGGCAGAGATGCACGCCCAGAGAGAAAGGGTGTGGGTGTCCCCCCACCCCTTAGTGAGGAGTGCAGTAAAGAGAAGGTCAAGTTATTTACATAGGCCAGTTCTTCCAGGCCTTTGTCTTCCTTCAGGCCAATGATCTTGTTTCTTTTTCCACACCTGACCTATCCTGGGACCCTTCCCTGGGTGTGCACGCACCGCTCAGTCAAGATGGATCTCGAAATGAAGGCTTCTGGGAGGAGCAAGATTCATTATGCCCTGGCATTATTCCTTGACTTTTGACCCAGAAGGAGCTTTTCTGTGCATGTTTAGTGTCTCCCTTGCCCAAAAAGAGGAGGGAGGGAGATCCCTTAATCCTTTATTCACACAGGGTTTTGTCCCCTCTTTGTCCTTGCCTTGACTACTGCCAAGACTATTACCTTAACATCTTTACAAAAAACAAACACTGGCTATTTACTCTGTTGTTACTTCCATTTTGGAAGGCAAACACCTGCCTCTTGTCTCAGGAAATGTTAACAATTCTAAGTATTCAGCCTGCAGCCTGCTTTTTCATGCCCCATGTAAAGTAAACAAGAGGCCAGTTGTAAATGTCAAACCTAGAGCCTACTTGTCTCCTAACTCATTCTGAGTGGTTTGAGGTGATATCACATTGGACTTGATCTGCCTTTCTCTTATAATTTGTGATGCTAAGCATCTTTTCATGTGTTTTATGGTCCTGTGTCTGCCTTATTCAGAGAACTGTCCATTGAGATCTTTGGTTCAATTTTTTTAATTGAGTTATTTATGTCTTTTTTTATATTGAGCTGCACAAGCTATTTCTACATTTTGGAGTGAAATCTATTTCATTTACAAACCTTTTTTTTCCCACTCTGAAGGCTGTCTTTTTCTTTCGGTTAGGCTTTCCTTTGCAGTGCAAATCCTGTTATGGTTAATTAGGTCCCATTTATTTTTATTTTATTTTTCATTAGTGTAAGTAGTGGATGAAAAACAGCTTGCTGAGATGCTGAGGTTTATGACAAAGTGTATTCTGCCTATACTTTCCTCAAGAGTTATATAGTACCTGTCCTTTTTTTCAGATTTTTAAACTGTTGGGAGTTTATTTTTGTGTATCGTGTTAGGAAGTATTCTAATTTTATTGACCTTTTCATTGTGTAAGGAAGCTCCACACTGTCCTCCAGAGTGGCTGTTCTCAATTTATATTGCCAGCATCTGTGTAGGAGGGTTCCCCTTTCTCCAAACACTCTCCAGCACTTATCATTTCTAAGGTTTTTACCAATGGCCATTCTGAACAATGTGCGGTGATACCTTGGTGTAGTTTACATTTGCAGTTCTCTGTATTTAACGATAGGGACATTTTTTCCATGTCATTTTTGCAATGGGTGTGAGTGAAACATGCTTCTTGAACATTTCCCTGATTTGAATTCTTTTTTGATGACCACGCCTAGGACATTCCTTGAAGGCAGGTGTTTTTTTACTGGTAGCCCCACAGGCCTTCTGAATGTTAAATGCCTATTAGCACAGTTTTAAGTTGTTACAGAAAATGACCACAAGGCAACAGTGTTTCTTCATGCCCTACTTTTTTGTGGTTGTATTTTTCATTTTTATTGTGTATTATGGTAGCATAGTGGAGAGGGCAATGGCACCCCACTCCAGTACTCTTGCCTGGAAAATCCCATGGACAGGGGAGCCTGGAAGGCTGCAGTCCATGGGGTTGCTGAGAGTCAGACACGACTGAGCAACTTCACTTTCACGCATTGGAGAAGGAAATGGCAACCCACTCCAGCGTTCTTGCCTGGAGAATCCCAGGGACGGGAGAGCCTGGTGGGCTGCCGTCTATGGGGTCACACAGAGTCAGACACGACTGAAGTGACTTAGCAGCAGCAGTGGTAGGATAGATTTCCAATGTTGTCTTTGTTTTAGGTATCTAGGAACTTGAATCAGATATACATAGACATGTATCTATTCTTCATCTGGGTTATTTTCCTATATAGTTTATTATGGTGCGTTGAGTAGGATTCTCTGTGCAACTCAGTATGTCTTTTCTGATTATCTATTGGATATATATTAGTGTGTATTGGTTAATGCAAGAGTCTTAACTTATCACTCTTGCTAACTTCTTTTTGATAAGCATTAGTTGGTTTTTGAAGCTTGTGAGTCTGTTTCTGTTTTGTATAGATTGATAGATTCCACCTGTAAGTGATACCTTATGATATCTTTTTCTCTCTCTCTGATTCACTTCCCTGTGTATGACAATGTCTTGGTCCATCTATTCTTCTGCCAATGCATTATTTCATTTTGGTTTTTGACTGAGGAGTATTCCAGTGTCTTGGATCCCACTTAGTTTTCCTTTGTCAGTCTCTGTACATGCTGGTTGATTGTCTGTCTTGGCTCTAGTAAATAGTGTTGCTCTGAAAATAGGGGTGCACAAGTCATTTCAAATTTTTACTTTCTTCGGTTTTGAGCCCAGGAATGGGATTGTGGGATCATATGGTACCTGTGTGTTGAATTTGTAAGGAACCTCCATGCTATTTTCCATAGTGGCTACACACATTTACACCCCCACCAAGAGTGTAGGAAGATTCCCTTTTGTCTCCAAGCTCTGCAGCATTTAATCTTTGCGGATCTTTCTGATGATGGCCATTCTGACCTTGGTGTTGTTTTGATTTGCACTGATTTGATAATTAGTCATGTTGAGTGTGTTTCCATGTAGTTTTTGATCTTATACAGCGCAAGTACAGTTTACCTGTTGAAATTTGCTTCTTGAATATTGGCCCTGTTTTGAATTCTGTTTTTGATGGCTCATCCCATGAGATTACCTGTGGTCAGGTGTTTCTTCCAGCCCCACAGGCATTGTGGATAATCAGAGGCCATCAGCACTGGCTTTGAAGTTGTTGTTATGGGAAATGGCCAGCAGCAGCATTTTTTTCCTGCTCAACTCTGGTTACTTAGGCAATCAGAGCCTGTAAGAAAGCCCTTCTCCTGGATTGTCACGCAAAGCAGAACGTTCCAGAAAAAATACCTTCCCCCCTTACCTTTTATCCCCTGGATGTAATCCAGGTCCTTCAACACCTTTCTGTGGAAGGTGATGGCATTCGTAGGTGGGGCAACCCATAAAGGAGGCTGGAGGTGGGAATTTCACCACCAGGGACTTGGCACCCAGGGGACTTTTCAGAGCTGTTTCATCTCAGAGGTTCAGTATCCTTTGGGTACAGTATGCTTGGTTTCACTGCAGGACACCCTCCACCCCAGGTCTGGTGACCATGGACTTATGCAGAGGGCAACAGGAAGTCCAGGTCCAACCAAGGGAGGCTCATTGTCTGGCACATCCTCTCAAGCCCCCTCAGATCCAGGACACTGCAGCATCAAGACCCAAGCCTACTCGGGCTCCAGGGATGCCACATCAACACTGGTCACCATACATGAGGGGGATGGAATCAGCATTTCTTTTCCACTTTTTTAAGATGTAATTTTTTCTTAATTTGTTTATTTTTAATTGAAGGATAATTACAATATTGTGATGGTTTCTGCCATACATCAACATGGATCAGTCATAGGTATACATATGTCCCCTACCTCTTGAGCCTCCCTCCCACCTACCACCCCATCCCACTCCTCTGGGTTGTCACAGAGCCCTGGTTGTAGTTCCGTGAGTCATGCAGCAAATTCCCACTGGCTATCTATTTTACATATGTTAGTGTATATGTTTCCATCTACTCTCTCCGTTAGTCCCACCCTCTCCTTCCTACCCACCATGTCCATAAATCTGTTCTCTGTGCCTGCATCTCCAGTGCTGCCCTGCTAATAGGTTCATCAGTACCATCTTTCTAGATTCCATATATATGCATTAATATATGACATTTGTTTTCCTCTTTCTGACATACTTCATTCTGCATAATAGGCTCTAGTTTCATCCTCATCATTAGCACTGACTCAAATGTGTTCTTTTTTATAGCTACTGCTGCTGCTAAGTCACTTCAGTTGTGTCCGACTCTGTGAGACTCCATAGACAGCAGCCCACCAGGCTCCACTATCCCTGGGATTCTCCAGGCAAGAACACTGGAGTGGCTTGCCATTTCCTTCTCCAACACATGAAAGTGAAAAATGAAAGTGAAGTTGCTGAGTCATGTCCGACTCTTCACGACCCCATGGACTGGCCTACCAGGCTCCTCTGTCCATGAGATTTTCCAGGCAAGAGTACCGGAGTAGGGTGACGTTGCCATCTCTATTTTTATAGCTGAGTAATATTTAATTGTATATGTGTACCATAGCTTCTTTATCCATTCATATGTCAATGGGCATCTAGGTTGCTTCCATGTTCTGGCTATTGTAAACTATGCTGCCGTGAACACTGGGATACATGTGTCTTTTTCGATTTTGGTTTTCTCAAGGTATATGCGCAGTAGCGGGGTTGTTGGAGCATATGGTAGTTTTATTTCTAGTTTTATTTACGGAATCTCCATATTGTCTTCCATAGTGGCTGGCTCAGTTTATATTCCCACTAACAATGCAAAAGAGTTCCCTTTTCTCATCCCCTCTCCAGCATCTGTTGTTTGTAGATTTTTTGATGATGCTCGTTTTGCCTGGTAAGAGGTGATATCTCATTTTAGTTTTGATTTGCATTTCTCTAGTAATGAGTGATGTTGAGCATCTTTTCATGTGTTTGCTGGCCATCGGTATGTTTTTTATCAGAGAAATGTCTGTTTAGGTCTTCTGCCCACTTTTTGATTGGGAGGTTTTTCTGATATTGAGTTACATAAGCATTTGTACACTTTGGAAAGTAATCTTTTGTTAGCTGTTTCATTTGCTATTATTTTCTCTCATTCTAAGGATTGTCTTTTCACCTTGTTTATAGTTTTCTTTGCTGTGCAAAAGCTTTTAGGTTTAATTAGGTCCCACTTGTTTATTTTTGTTTTTATTTTCATTATTTTGGAAGGTGGGTCATAGAGGATCTTGCTGTGATTTATGTCACAGAGTGTTCTGCCTATATTTTCCTGTAAGAGTCTTATAGTTTCTGGTCTTACCCTTAGGTCTTTAACTTATTCTGAGTTTCTCTTTGTGTATGGTGTTAGGAAGTGTTCTAATTTCATTTTTTTACATGCAGCTATCCAGTTTTCCCATCACCACTTATTGAAGAGACTATCTTTACTCCATTGTATATTCTTGCCTCCTTTCTCAAAGGTAAGGTACTCATAGGTGAATGGGTTAATCTCTGGGCTTTTGAGCTTGCTCCATTGGTCTATATTTCTGTTTTTGTGCCAGTACCATATTGTCTTGATGACTATAGCTTTGAAGTATAGTCTGAAGTCAGGAAAGTTGATTCCTCCAGCTCCATTCTTCTTTCTCAAGACTGCTTTTGCTATTTGGGGTCTTTTGTGTTTCCATACGAATTGTGAAAATGCTTGCTTTAGTTCTGTGAAAAATGCCGTGGTAATTTGATAGGGATTGCATTGACTATGTAGATTGCATTTGATAATATACTCATTTTCACAATATTGATTTTTTCCAACCCAGGAACATGAAATATCTCTCCATCTTTTTATGTTGTCTTTGAGGTCTTTTTATCAGTGTCTTACAGTTTCTGTACACAGCTTTTTTATCTTCTCATTTTTAAAAGATATGATTTGAATTGTGGTATATATGTAATTTGAGGGCATCTCTGACAGCTCAGTGGTAAAGAATTCGTCTGCAAAGCCAAGAGACATGGGTTTGAACCCAAGGTAGAAGACCCCCTGGAGAAAGAAATATCCACCCACTCCAGTGTTCTTGCCTTGGAAATCCCATGGACAGAGGAACCAGGTGGGCTACCTTCCGTGGTGTCACAAGAGTCAGACACAGCTTGGTGAGTAAACCACCACATGTATGTGATTACAATGTTGTGGGGGTTTCCCCTGATATACAGCAACTATGTGGCTTCCCAGGTGGCACTAGTGGTAAAGAACTCACCTGCCAATGCAGGAGACATAAGAGATGCAGGTTCGGTCCCTGGGTCAGGAATATCCCCTGGAGTGGGGCATGGCAACCCATTCCAGTATTCTTGCCTGGAGAATCCCAGACACAGAGGAGCCTGGTGGGCTACAGTCCGTGGGGCCGTGAAGAGTCAGACATGACTGAAGTGACTCAGCTAGCTAGCTCTACAGTAGCTATACTCACTTGTACATTGATGTTTATATTCTTTTGCAGGTTCTTTTCCTATATAGGTTATACAGTGTTGAGTAGGGTGCCTTGTGCTATACAGTGGGTCCTTGTGGATTGTTTTATAAATAGTAGTGCATATATATTTGGAGAAGGCAATGGCACCCCACTCCAGTGCTCTTGCCTGGAAAATCCCATGGACAGAGGAGCCTGGAAGGCTGCAGTCCATGGGATCGCCGAGGATCAGACACGACTGAGTGACTTCACTTTCACTTTTCACTTTCATGCATTGGAGAAGGAAATGGCAACCCACTCCAGTGGTCTTGCCTGGAGAATTCCAGGGATGAAGGAGCCCGGTGGGCTGCTGTCGATGGGGTCGCACAGAGTTGGACACGACTGAAGTGACTTAGCAGCAGCTATATATTAATCTGAACGAGCTAATTTCTCCCTACCCCTCAGCTTTTTTCCTTGGTAACCATAAACTTCTTTTCTAAATCTGTGAGGCTGTTTCTCTTTGGAAAATAAATTCATTTGTATCCATTTTCAGATTCTTCCTAGAAGCGATATCATATGATACTAGTCTTTCCTTGTCTCTCTTGCCTCACATGGCTTGATCGTCTCTACTTTGCTTCCTGTGGCTGCTGATGTCATTATTACATCCTTCTTCATGGCTGAGCAATATGGCGCTGTCTTTATGTACCTGATCTTTATTCATTCATCTGTCCTTCTCCATTTAGGTTGCTTTCGTGTCTTGGCTATTGTATCTACTGTGGCCATGATTGTAGGGGTGCAGATGTCTTTGAGCATTTTGGTATTCTTCAGATCTACACCCAGGCATGAGGTTGCAGCGTCCCATGGTTCTTGTGCTTTCTAACTGTGGTGTTGGGGAAGACTCTTAAGAGTTTTGGATAGCAAGGAGATCAAGCCAGTCAATAATAAAGGAAATCAGCCCTGAATGTTCATTGGGAGGACTGATGCTGAAGCAGGCCGCCGACCTTGCCTCTAACTGCCTGGATACTGCCCTGACTGTGAGTGCCCTGACTGCCTGCTGTGAGTTCGAGACTTGTGGCACCACAGGTAAGATAATGGACAAATCTTGCGATTGTTGAGCCCCTAAAGGGGGGCTGGATGACCAAGCACTGGGCTGAACAACATTCCATTTACAAGACAAGACAAACAGTATTAACATGAAACCAGAGCTGCAGTTTGCTCACAGATTGATGAAGATATCAGTTTGTATCCTGGGATTATCAGCACGATCCTTGAACTGCAATCTTTGAACTCAGACCCACAGAGTGGACTTACTGCCTGGGACCTTTTCCCAACTGGGACTCCAGATGTGCTCTGACATAGGGCTTCCCAGAGCCATTTGAGTCTGAATGTTGGTCAGAACCCAATTTGATGAGGTAGCCTCTGCTGTTTTTATTTCTGTTTTCTTTTAATATTAGTATATTGAGAGTCAGCTAGATAATTCTCTAATAAATATTGGTATTATTTATTTATATAGAACAAGTGGCCTATTTTGTTACCAAATCCTTTGAACTTGAGACAAAACTGAAAAACGAAAGTGAAAACTTTCAACAAAACAATAGCCCCTACTTTTTTTTTTGGCGGGGAGGTTGTTTGTATTTTTGATGAAGCTACAAGAGCTGTCTATGTGTATTATAGACCAATTCATCCTGGGTGTCTTTGTCTGCCAGTATTTTTCCTATTCTGAGGGTTGTCTTTGTCTTTCCTTTAGGATTTCCTTTGCTGTGCAAATGATGTTGAGATTAATTAGGTCCCATTTTCTTATTTCTGGTTTATTTTCCATTATTCTACGAAGTGCATAAGATTGATGGCAAAGAGTGTCCTTCTGAAATATTCCTCTGGAATTTCTTAGGATCTGTGCTTACACTTGGAACTTTATATTACTTGGAATTTCTTTTGGTGTATGGTGATGTTGCCAGAAGGGGGACCCCTTCCAGGGCCTGAAAGTGGGCTCTTGTCTAATACTCGGAAATGAATTGTCTGAGGAGACACATGTGCTGACAAAGCAAGAGATTTTATTGGGAAAGGGCACTCGGGTGGAGAGCAGTAGGGTAAGGAAACTCAGGAGAACAGCTCTGTCAAATGGCTTGCAGTCTCAGGTATTATGGTGATGGGATTAGTTTCCCCGTTGTCCTTAGCCAATCATTCTGACTCAGAGTCCTTCCTGGTGGTGCACGCCTTGCTCAGCCAAGAGGGATGCCAGACAGAAGGATTCTGGGAGGTGGTCGGACAGGTAGTGTCTCCTTTTGACCTTTTCCGAACTCTTCCGGTTAGTGGAGGCTTATTAGTTCCCTGTTCCTTACCAGGACCTCCTGTCGTAAAATAACTCATGTGGTTACTATGGTGCCTGGCTAGGGTGGGCAGTTTCAATCATGTGCTTCCCTTAACAGTGTTAGCTAGTCTTCCCATCTCATCCTGTTTCTCATGATTTGAGGAACCTGCACGCTGTTGTCCATCATTGCTCTTACTAAGGTCCATCCTCAACGTCAGTGGAGGTGAGTTCACTTTTGTCCACACCCTCCCCACAGCTTACTGTCTGTGCAGTTTCTGACAATGGCCATTCTGACTGGTGTAAGGTGATAGATACCCTGTGGTACTTTGGATTTCCATTTTTCGAACACTTAGCAATGTTGACAATTTTTCATAGGACTTGTTTAGAATGGAGTGATTGAAACTTACCTGTTGAAATTGGCTTCTTGACAGTCTGCCCAAGTTGGACTTCCTTTTCATTTACCAGCCCTAGGACACTTTGCGGGGGGGTGGGTATTTCCTACTGGCTGCCCTGTGGGCCTTATGAATATGGAGTGCCCATCCGCACACCTTTGCAAGTCGTTTTATGGCAGAAAGCCAGAAGGTGACCACGTGTCTTCAGGCCTCACGCTGATTATTTGCTGCTATAATTTAATTGTGATTATATATTGGAGTAAATTTGTGTTGTCCTGTTTGTTTCCAGTGTTACAAGAACTTGATTCAGTTCCACTATAGTTCATCTATTCTCTTTTGGGTTCTTTTTTACTATGAGGTGATTACAGTGTGTTCTCTAGCCTTTCCTATGGTATTCAGTAGGTCCTTTTGGCTTCTTCATTTGATATCTATTAAAAATGGCAACCTACTCCAGTATTCTTGCCTGGAGAATTCCATGGACAGAGGAGCCTGGCAGGCTACAGTCCACGGGGTTGCAAAGAGTCGGACACGACTGAGCTACTTTACTCACTCACTCACTCAAAGTGTATGTCATGGTCTGTGCACGGGCTGGAAAAGAACTTTCAGATGGGAGACAGAATGAGAAGGAATTAAAGTTTATTAGAGTGGGAGACACTGTCAGAACAGTGGGTGGGCTCAAGGGAGAACTGACATTGAACAGGGGTCCTTAGTCCTCTTTTATACCCAGGGTTCAAGGAGCGAGATAGGGATCTTGCAGGTCATTTTCCAATTGGATGAGGCACATATACTGGGTGGGGGAAGAGTAAGGCAAATATCTTCTCCCTGTGTGGGGTAGCGGGGGAAACAGGTTATACTGCTCAGGAAGACCTGAAATTCCTTCTGCCTTAACATTTTCTTTCTGAGAATCATAAGTTGGTTTTGTAAGTCTGTGAGACTGTTTCTCTTGTGTAGATGAGTGCCTTTTGTCACACGAGTGTATGTTCCTTGGTTCTTTGTCTCGTCACAACAAAGATTTACAGTGACAGACATTAAAGCCTCCTCGGAGTCTCACAGCTCTCCGGTCTTGGACAGACCGTGTTATATCTCTCAGGTCTCGAAAGGACCATGTTATAGCTCTTAGACAAATCAGTGTTACAGCTCAGTGTTATAGCTCTATTTTATTTAGAAGATAGCAGGAAAATCCATCTCTGAGGCGTGAGGTCACATGGATCCAAAGACGCAAAGAGAAGAGCACCCCCGCGTGCAGGAGAGAAAGAGAGAGCTAGCTTTGGTTCCTATTTTTATATGTTTATCTCTCCCTGGGCCTGTCCTATGTAAACTGGGCCAGCCAGGAGTGTTGTTTGTTTTATCTGATGTCCTCACTCCAGTCCTCAGACCTTCTTTTGTTCTATTTTTGTGGGCTTTTCCCTTCTTTGTCTTGTAGCCACCATCATTTTGGACTCCTTTTCCCTATTCTGCCTACCTAACATTCCCCCCTCAAGAGATGGGAGGCCCACTTCTTTGGGAATAGGGGCATCAAGGTCTTTCTGGCTACTTCCTGCTGAACTGGGATGGGGGGGTATTGGGCCTCCCCCCTTGCTGGTCTCAAGCCTCAGAGTCCTTATAGTGGTATCCTTCTGAGAGTGTGTGATATTTTCTGTGGTCGGCTGTAGTTTTACGTCTTTGTTGAACTGGCACTGCATGTTGTAGCTTGTTGACCTGGACAGAGACAAAACAGGTTAGACAATTGACAGTACATGGAATAATCACAAGCGTCATCAGTACAGCATAACAAGGACTAGCGGGGGCATTAGCCAATTTTAAATTCACATCCCCAGGATGGCTCAAGTCCCTCCTTGTTTAGGGATCAGAAGACCTATCTCCTGTCTGTTTTGGAGTACAATCTCTGTCAAGCTGTGTTGGCTCTTTAGAGCTATTCTGAGAAATCTTATCCCCATAAACCAGATTTTGGGGGTGTTCATTAGAATGGCACTCATTGGTAGTCCTGAATCGGTATCTGAGATCTCCCAGGGGCTCACAGGTGTATTGAGTGTCCTCTTCTGTTTTCTTTCATGGCTTGACTCGTTAGTAGTGAATCCAGGAGTCATGCCCTGGTACCTTGACTGCTGTGAGGGTAGAAAGTATTACAGGGTAGGGGCCCTTTCATGTGGGCTGGAGTTGAGCCTTTGGGGACCCATCTTTCCAGACTTTAATTAGGACTTGAGTTTCTGGAGCATATAGTGGTGACTCTTTGGGATCTTTTGGATTCTAGTTGACACCCCAAAAGCATATATCCTGTTGCAGTTGCCCAATGGCCATGGTATAAGACTGGAGGGTCTGAACCTCTGGATCTAGAAAGAGGTCATTGACACAAACAAAAGGTCTCCCATATAGCATCTCATAAGGATTAAGACCAACCTGTTTCTTGGGGGCAATATGGGTGCGGAGGAGAGCTATTGGTAAAGCCTCCTTCCATCCCAGGGAGGTCTCCTGGGTTATCATTTTTATCGCTGATTTTAAGAATTGATTGGCTCTTTCTACTTTTCCTGAAGATTGAGGCCTCCAGGCACAATGGAGATAATAAGTAACGCCCAATGCTTTGAGACCTCTTGGGTGACCTTAGAAGTAAATGATGTTCCATTGTCATTTTGTAATGACCTGAGCAGACCAAATCTTGGAATGATTTCATGAAACAGTTTTTTTTTTACCACTTCCTCAGCCTTCTCAGTCTGGATGGGAAAGCCTTTAATCCACCTATGAATGTATCTATCATGACTAATAGGTATCTATACCCTTAAGAAACTGGCATCTGGGTGAAGTCCATCTGCCAGTCCTCTCCTGGGTAGGTCCTACGTCGTTGGATGGGCTGGGCCCGCTGGGGTCTTCAAGCTCCTTGGGGGTTGTTTAATTGGCAAATGGGACAAGAGGAGACCACCTGTCTTACAGTTGTTTGGAGGCCTGTTCCTCTGAAGGACCTCTCTAGTAATCTTTGGAGGACCTTTTCCCCTAAATGAGTGGTGTCAGGTAAGGAGTTAACCAACTTCCATTGGAGGTTCCCAGGCAGAAAAAGGAGTCCCTCCTTTTGGAACCACCCCCATATGATCTTGAAAGCCCTCACTCTTAGCTTTAAGAGTCTCACCTTCAGTATATGAAGGAGTTCCTTGCAAATTAGTCTGTGGAACTAGGGTGCCAACCCCTATTAAGTCATGGTTCTGTGATGCGGCTCTCCTAGCTGCCTGATCAGGTGCTTGGTTCCCTCTTGCCACTTCTGTGTTCCCTTTTTGGTGTCTTTTACAGTGGGAGACTGAAACCTCAGTGGGCAGATGGACTGTCTCCAAGAGTCTAAGAATCTGACCACCATATTTGGTTGGGGACCCTCGGGTGGTCAAGTGGCCCCTTTCTTTTACCTTTTCCCAGCTCTAAAGCTTGATTCAGGGCTATGAGCTCAGCTAATTGGGATGAAGTACCTGGTGGCAGAGGCTTAGCCTCTATGGTCTCAAAATTGGAGACTACTGCATACCTGGCTCTTCTGTTTCCATCTAAGACAAAGCTGCTTTCATCAGGGTACCAGATTTCCTCAGGATTGGTCAGAGGATCTTCTGACAATCCCTCTCGGAGTTTTGCCCAGTAGTCCAAGGTTTCTAGACAAGAGTGAAAGGGGAGAGAGCCCTCAAGGGTAAGCAGGAGGGTGGCTGGGTTAAGAACCTCACAAGGGGATATAGTGAGGGGATATTTTCCATCAGCATTACTTGATATCTGAGGATTCTTTGATCAGACATCCATAAATGGCCTCTCCCATTTAGGAGTTGTTTTACTTGGTGGCTGGTAAAAATAGTTAGTTTGCCCCCAAAGGAGAGTTTTAAAGCATATTCTATCATGATTGCAATGGCTGCAAGATTTCAAAGGCAGGGGGGCCAGCCTCAGGTGGTGGGATCGAGCCTTTTGGATAAGTAATCTCCAGGCTGGGGCTCAGACCCCAACCTCTGAGTTAACACTCCCCAGGCTATTCCCTCTCTTTCATGGACATAAAGTTGGAATGCTTTTCCTGGGTCTGGCAACCTCAAGGCAGGTGCCTGAGTTAAGGCCTGTTTTAGTGTAGCCTCTGCCTTCTTTTGAAGAGTTCCCCACATTAGTGGGATTGAATCATCTTGTCCCTTTAAGTTTTCATATAAGGGCTGGGCAATTAGACTAAAGTTGGGTGTCCAGATTCTACAATATCCAGTTAGCCCCAGGAAAGCTCGCAATTGTTTTCGAGTCATGGGGGAGGACAACTGGAGGATTCCGTGTACCCGATCAGAGGACAGCCTCCTGGACCTGTGTGTAATCTGAACTCCCAGGTAAGTGACCTTGGTCTCGACCATCTGTGCCTGAACACAGGAGACTTTATATCCCCTTTCTGCCAAGAAGTTTAGAACCTGAATTGCATGTTGTTGGGCGCTTTTCTCATCTGGAGAGCAGATTAGTAGATCATCTATGTATTGTAATATTTTCCCATTAGGTCCCAGGTCCAGATCTAGGAGATCCCGGCTAAGGGCCTGTCCAAACAGGTGGGGGCTATCTCTGAACCCCTGAGGTAATACTGTCCAAGTCATCTGCTGTTTTTTTTTCCCCTGGGGCCTTCCACTCAAAGGCAAAAAGATACTGGGNGTCTCATCAGCACCGTGAGTGTGCTCTTTCCTCCATGTCTTCTCCACCATTCACCTTTGTAGACTGAGGATGGCCTTTCAAACAGGTGCAGTCTTCCCTCGCTGTGCTTTTGATTTGCACGTCTCTAACAATTCCTGATGTGCAGCACATTTTCACGGGCTTTGACTTTAACTAGTGTGTGTGGAATTGACTGTGGAAATTTTCTTCTTTACAGTCTGTCCAGTTTTAACTTATTTTCAATTAGTTACCCGTGGAAATTTTTAAAGTGCTGGTATCATCAGAACCCTTGTGAATATGAAGTATTTATGTCTTGCAGTGAAATAAAAAAATACTTTCCTTTTTCTCTTTTAAGTCCTTGTCTACTTTAACTATTCCTGATCTACAGTCTGCATTGATAATTAAGTTTCCTTCTTTTCAGAAGGCTAATCTGTTATGTAAGCTATATCCTGCAACTGTGTGTGTGTATATGCACGTGCACGTGCACGCGTGTTAGTTGCTCAGTTGTGTCTGACTCTATGTGATCTCATGGACTGTAGCTCACCAGGTTCCTCTGTGTATGAAATGCTCCAGGCAAGAATACTGGGGTAGGTTGTCATACCCTTCTCCAGGGATATCCCACACCTATCACCCTCTAACTCTGCGTGAGCCACACTTTGCATCTTCTATCTTTTGATTTTATGCTAGTCACATCCTGATGCTTACCTTTATGGTACTCTCTCTACAAACCTCCCCTTACAGTTTGTTTTTCCTTCATTTTGCATTACAGAAAGAAATTTGCATTGCAATCTACAAAAGACAGTGGACGCACCTCTTGGGACTGCCTGCCAGACCCAAGTTACTGGGCTCTCTGATGCCAGCATATTGACTGTTTTGAAACAATGTAAAGAGTACAGGATCCTTACATGTTTGTTCTTTATCTCCCGCCTCTAACTATGAGCCCCAACTGTGTGATCCCCTTGATTCCCCGTGGAGGAAGACACAGTTCTTGAGGCACAAGCCTATGTGTTCTCTCCTCTGCCAGCTTGGGGATTAAAGTCATCTTTCTATTTCCTTCAAAAAAAAACCCATTTATTTCTACAAAGGTATAAGGGTCCTATATTCTTGTTCCTTTTTGCATTGTTTCAAAACAGTTAATAGGTTAATCTTCTGAAAAGAAGGAAACAGTTATCAATGCAGACTGTAGATCAGCAACAGCTAAAATAGAGAAGGAGTCAAAAGGCCAAAGAGAAAATACTTTTTCTTATTTCACTGCAGCATAAGCAATAGCTTTAACGTTTCTGTTGTGGGAAATGGCCACAAGGAGGCAGGATTTCTTCATACCCTACTTCTGTTGCTACAGGAACCAGAGCCTCAGGGTTACTCCTAGTCCATGATTTCTTCTGACACATGCCAGAAGCCTGTGTCTCGTTAATCTTTGTTTTTTTGTTGTTTTTTAAGTTAGCGTTTACTTTCTTCGGAGGATAGCCAACTTACAATGTTGTGTTTGTCGGTGTAGAGATTCTTCGTCGGTTATTCCCATACACATATTGATTCATCTTTGTTTTTTCACGTACACATTATTATAGAGGGGGTAGCACACCACCCTTTCCAAAATAGGTTCGTGTTGATTCCATAGTCTATATGTATTTGCGGGTATAAATGAACCCCAGCCTCCTAATTTCTCCCTTCGACCCCCCACTCCCCTTCGGTAACCATGTTTGTTTCCTAAGGCTGCGCGTGTATTTTGCTTTTATAAAATAGCTCATTGGTATTAGTTTCTCCTTCAGAAGTACTTCACTTACTGAGACTGTTCTAGATTAATCTATGATTGTTCTAGACTATCCCTGCAAAAGCCATGATTTTTTTTCATGGCCGAATCATATTCCATTCTATGCATATATGACTTCTTTATCCATTCATCTGTTCACGTACATTTTGGTTACTTCCATGTCTCAACTGCTGTAAATGCTGCTGCAGAGCATGTTTGTGTGCTTTGTTGCTCAGTCGCTACTTCTATTTTGCAAAACCGAAACAGCCCCCATGAGACACTCAGCCCCCATTCCCCTCCCTCAGCCGCTGGCACCCACCATCCTGCTTTCTGTGTCTATGGAGCCGACTGCTCTAGGGGCCTTCTTTGAGCGGACTCAAGCAACGTTTGTTCTTCCCTGTCTGCCTTATGTCACTGAGCATAATGCCCTCAGGGTTCATGCACGCTGTAGCCTGTGTCAGAACTGCCTTCCTTATAGGCTGGACAACATTCATTGTGTGGATGGACCATGGTCTGCTTGTCCGTTCTGTCGAGGGACACATGGAATATCTACATTCATCTCTCACGTCTTTTAGTATTTGTGGAATAACTTCAGAAAGTCCAATGATCCAAAAGTCATTCGCCATTAACTACTTTATAAACTTCTTATGTTGAAAACCCTCAAAGCTCAGAAGAAGCGAAGGATGTCTGTGAAAGTCACTTGTGTTTAGGAGCGAACCCTTTAGGGTATTCTTTTTATTCCCCAGCGTGTGTGCCATGCATGTGCATGCGTCTGTTTGCAGACATGTGCTGTTCGTGTGCACGGTATGTAGGCGTGCACGTGCATATATGTGTGCGAGGGTGGTGGTGGGTCGTGGGATTGGGGCTTGGAGCCCCAGGTGGGCAGGCAGGCACAGGTGGGAGCTCCCCATGGGTTCTCTGCTCCGATGGCATCTATGCCCTACCTCTGCCCACATTCTCTGCTTGGATGCAGCCTGGTGCCCTGTGGGTGTCAGCCCCAGCATGAAGTCACCTGACCGGGAGCCTAGGAGGTGTTAGCCCCCTCCCAACCCTCCAGGCTGCGGGGAAGCAAGACCTGAGTGCGCTCCACCCAGAACTGACCTTCAGAATGGACGGACTGGCTCTCCACGCCGGACCGTGAGAGACTGTCCTTCCTGGGCGTCAGGGGCAACGCCACCTGCTGGAAGCCTGCGACACTGCAGCCGGGCCACTTTCAGTTTGTCCTTGAAGGACACTGGGCTGGGCTCCAGGAGGTTCCTGTCTCTCCCCTGGATCCTGACCACCACATGGCTGCAGAACCTGGTCACAGTTTTGTTTTGCTCCGTTGAAACGTTTAGTGACAAAGCTTTTGTTCTGTTTCCTGATGTGAGTGAAGTATGGAGCCCAGTAATGATTTCTTCTTCAAGAAAGGTACATCCGAGTTCCCACACGCCAGTGAGCCCCTGTCCGACAGTGAGAGACCGCAGGTGTGTGACTTGTGCCTCCTGGGAGCGCAGCCCTAAGCTACTTTGAAGCTGACCAAGTTCTGTCTACGTGGTAGATTCGGACCTCCCCAAGTCCTGTCTACACTGATTATGTTTAGATGAGATCGTGTGCTTCTATAATGAGAACATTTACGCCTGACCGGGTTCTCTGTGTGGTAGGATGTGGAGGCCTGGGTAAAGACTCGGCCTGGCCTCCGTCCTGGAAAACTCCGTGCCTGCATCTGAATGTCAGTGCTCAGATGTCCGGGGTCTGGATCTGAGATGGGTTTCTCTGTTTAACCGTGCTCCTCTCTGAGTAGGGTTCCATGGCTCTCCCAGGGGTCAGTGTTGAGGTAGGGCTCTTAGGCTTTCCCTCTGACAAGTGCACCTTCCCTGGGTCTTATCGAAACACCTCAAGTCGGCTCCCTGCTTGTTGTTGTTCAGTCTTTAAATCGTGTCCAACTCTTTGTGACGCCATGGACTGCAGCAAGCCAGACTTCCCTGTCCTCCACTATCTCCTGGTGTTTGCTCAAACTCACGTCGGTTGAGTCGGTGATGCCATCCAGCCATCTCATCCTGCACTGACACGACATGTCTCCTGCACTGGCAGGTGGATTTACCCCTGAGTCACCAGGGAAGCCCCCAGCCACCTGTATTTCAACAAGCCTCTGGGTGATTCTGTTGTATTCTAAAGTGTGAGAACCACTTTACAAGATGTCGGTAGAGCTGTGATGAATGGACCTGGGGAGGAGCGTGTGGCAGCAAGATGCCAAGGATAAAAATGGGTTGATTGATGTTTGGCAAAACCAATACAGTATTGTAAAGTAAAATAAAGTAAAAGAAAAAAAGAAAAAAAAAATGGGTTGATAGAAGAGGGATTTCCTCTTCTAACCAGGGAGCCTACCTGATGTGTCTCGATGAGCCAGCATATGGTGGCTCACCAGCCCAGCAGCTGGTGTGTTTTCTCTGCATCTCAGCGGGGCAACAGGTTTGAGCCTGCAGGAACCAAGGTAGTGTGCTCAACATTTTCATGACCGCTGTAAAAACAGTTAATATCACACAAAAGCAAAGGGAAAAGAGGAGGATTTCTCTGGGACAAGTGTGGGGGGAGGAGAAAGACCCTACACTTCTATCTAACAAGCCAGAGGTTATAGGAACTTGCTCACTTCCACTATAGGGGCTCAACCAGCAGAGACCTGGTGTCCTAACCAAGGGTTTTGGGAATCTGGGTGCAGGGTCTAGGGAGAGGGATCACCCTGAAGATTCTGGACTTGTGATCACAACGGCAGGGTCTGGGAAGAGGATTCACCCTGGAGACTGTGGATATGTGACCCCAGGTGCAGGTTATGGGAGAGGAGTCACCCTAGAGACTGTGGACATGTGACCCCAGTTTCAAGGTCTGGGGAGGGGGCCACCCTGGAGACTGTGGACGTGTGGCCCCAGGTACAGGTTCTGAGAGGGGTGTCACCCTGGAGACTGTGGATGTGTGACTCCAGTTTCAGGATCTGGGGAGGGGGGTCACCCTGGAAACTGTGGACGTGTGGCCCCAGGTACAGGTTCTGAGAGGGGTGTCACCCTGGAGACTGTGGATGTGTGACTCCAGTTTCAGGATCTAGGGAGGGGGGTCACCCTGAAGACTGTGGACATGTGACCCCAGTTTCAAGGTCTGGGGAGGGGTGTCACCCTGGAGACTGTGGACATGTGACCTCAGTTGCAAGGTCTGGGGAGGGGGGTCACCCTGGAGACTGTGGACATGTGGCCCCAGTTTCAGGGTCTGGGGATGGAGTCACCTTAGAGATTGTTGATGTGTGACCTTAGGTGCAGGGCCTGGGGGTTGTGTGGGTCTCACCCCTCTGCACCAGCCAGGATCATGTGTACCGAGAAACCCCATCTCTGCCCTTTTCCTGCAGCGTGTCTTGTTGCCTCTGAGATTTCCAACATCTGAGTTGAGGGTGTGGCCCTTGTTAGCCTGTGGTCCTTTGTCTTCTCCTGTCACCGTCATATGAAGTCAGGCCCTTGGGGCAGCTGTGCTCTGTGTTCTGCTGAGTGACTCATAACACTTGGTGAGCTCTTTCTGAACCCCACTTGAGTCTGGCCCAGCCCAGTGAAGCCTGTCCACTAACCCCAGGCTGTGAACGCCACTTGAATCTGGCCCAGGCACAGGGAAGCCCGTCCATTGACCACATGCTGTGGTCAAGGAAAGGAAGCATGTGTTGTAAGTGCTGAGTAAGGAGTCCAGGGCACCCCATCCTTAAAAGGCTCACACTCTCTGAAGGCTTTCATAAGAAACTTAAAGACAAGGTTAAGGAGGGTGTTATGGAGTGGGTGATCTGCTCAGAGACTGCCGGGGTCCAGCCCCCGCAGGATCCAGGGAAACCCAAAGGAGAAACGGTGTCGGTGATTGATTTAGAGAGAGATAAGGAAAGAATGTTGAAGATAAGAAAAGAGAGGAGAGAAAGAGGCTGATATTCCTTGGTTTACATAGAGAACCAATAAAACTCAGAGACAAGAAGTTTGCCCTGTTCACAGAGGCCACAGATGCCCTCCAGGTCTCCTGAGGGAGTGAAGATGCAGAACGTCTTCCAGTTCAGGTCTTAGAAACCCGGACAGATAAGTGAATGCAGGGAGCCTCTTCTCCAAGGGATCAGCCTGAAAAAGAAAGTAAGAGAGAGAGAGAGAGAATGATTGACACAGGGAGACCAAGCTGCTTCAGTGAGCAAGGCCCAAAAGCTTTATTTTTCAAAAGGTACTTTTATACCTTGCCTTATACATAGAGGGAAATGGAAGATGCAAGGTCATACAGAGTCAGCCCAAACATTTCAGCAGTTTTGCCCTTATTGAAACCAGGATTTTTTTATGCATACCTTTCCCACAAATAATATTGTGTACAGTATCTTCTGGCCTTGGAGGCCTGTGAACATTTTATGACCCTCTTTTAATAAAGGCTGCTCAACCAGAAAACCTATTTTCCCTCAAAGTGTCTTTTCTTTATATTTCTAATCTATGTCAGCCTCAGAAAATGCTTAACAGAGTTACATTTCTCACAGAGTAAAGATGCAGTGAGTTACAAGAAAGAACCAATTAGCTCAAAGATCTAATGTGGTTAAATTCAAGGCTACAGTTGTTTTTCTTACATTCTCACTATGTTAACTAATGCATTCCCAGGTGCACAGGGGATAAGAGATATGGGAACTTAGCAACAAGCATTAGCCCAGTAATGAAATCCTACATCAGCACTACTCTAATAACTTTTAACTCTTTGAAAGGCTCTCTGTTTTAGGCTTTCCGTGCCTCTCACAGTTGGGAGGCTGTAAATAATCATATGCGTAGCTGCAAGAGTCTGGATATACCTGCCGAGCAAGCTAGAATGCTAACAGAGGGGGTTTGATTTGAAATATTCCTCTCATGTCCAGGAGACTTATTAGCTATAGCCCTAAGTTGAATTTCTCCAGAGAAAGGTGGCCATGGATAGCCCCCTGTTAATGTCAGAGGAGTTGGTGAAAGTCATGAAACAGTAAAACAGACAGATTCTGGTTTTGAGGTAGATGCTCGAGAAAGCTTAGGGAGCCCCTTGAGTTCTGAAGCCTTGCTTAACAGTTGTCTTCCACATGACCTTGTCATGGGTGGGATCTCCCGTGGTGGCTCCCGGCAAGAGACCTTCTTCTAATTGGCTGGTGGTGAGGTCATCTGGAGTCAGNAGGTAGATGCTCGAGAAAGCTTAGGGAGCCCCTTGAGTTCTGAAGCCTTGCTTAACAGTTGTCTTCCACATGACCTTGTCATGGGTGGGATCTCCCGTGGTGGCTCCCGGCAAGAGACCTTCTTCTAATTGGCTGGTGGTGAGGTCATCTGGAGTCAGCATCATCACCTTCTGGTTCTAACGGGTCTGGAGTCTATGTGCTTGTGGGCAGCATGCAGTCAACTTCTCCACCTGGTGGGGGTACCAGCGTGTATATGACAGCTCACAGGACACGGCTCAGAATATTATCTACAGTCAAGGAACATAGGTCCTTGACTTTGTTTAATGGCTAACATTTTGTCTTCTTTGACTGTTTTCCTTTCATGTTCTCACTTGAAAGAAGCTGCTTGTTCTCACTTCTCTGGTTAAATGTACTTTTTGGAACTCAGAGAAGCCTGGGAGTCTAAAGGTTTTCTACAGACAGGAGGCAGGCAGAGGACACGCTATGTTATCCCTTAAAATTTGATTGTTTTTTGGATTAATGGGTTAATCAACACTTCATAGGTTCTTCTCTTGTTTTATTCCCACCTCATCCTGGGAAGGTCAGTTTCACTGATTAAAGGACATGGTAGGGATTTCCCTGGTGGTCTCATGGCTAATAGTCAACGCTTACAGTGCAGGGGACCCAGGTTCATTCCCTGGTCAGGGAACTAGATCCTACATACCACAGCTAAAAGATCTTTCATGCCAGACTCACCCCAGTCAAATAGTATAATAAATATATTACACATATAAATAAAAATTTCAATTAAAAATGAAATACTTGGTAAAAACCCATATGTAGCCACTCTTACAAGTCCTTATTCAGAGAACACATGGCTGTGCTCCATGTCCACAGATGGGATCCCATGACAGTTAGAGAGATGTCACCGGACAAGCAGTGCCTGGAATACCTGAACTCCGAGAGGCAGTGTTCTTGATAAATAGGCAGGATNCAAGTCCTTATTCAGAGAACACATGGCTGTGCTCCATGTCCACAGATGGGATCCCATGACAGTTAGAGAGATGTCACCGGACAAGCAGTGCCTGGAATACCTGAACTCCGAGAGGCAGTGTTCTTGATAAATAGGCAGGATTTGTGATTGCAGAGTTCATTCACTTATTTCACTTTCCTTAAATGTATGTCTGTGCTTGAAACAGAGCAAGACCCTGTGATCCTTGCCCCACCATATCCTGTCCTCTGCCTGCCTTTTCTCTGTGGAAAATTTCAGTCAAAGAGTAACTCTAATCAAAGAAATGTGAAATGCTGAAACAAAGGAGAACAGTCTGAGGAGGCTAAATAATAATAATGTAGTCATTCAGCATCGTCAAGGACCTTTTGCTCCTTCTCAAGGTCTGTAAATAATATTCTGAGTCACATCCTAGAGTTGTCTTATAGATACCAAAACATCAGGTGGAGAAGTTAACTAAGAGATGTAGGTTCTTACATCTTTATGCACCCTTGCATAAAGAGGATATATGTATACCTTAGCTGATTCACTTCATTGTACT
>SJYA01002888.1:3063-25355 GCA_006410615.1 Neotragus moschatus
GCCCTCACAGCTGACATTTAATCTGCATGGGGTTTACACAAGCTCTGAGCACTCTCAAGGTGTGTGGTCTGAATGCACCGATGTGTAAAGACAACAGTCCTTGCTCTTCTGTGAGGCGGTCACTTCTTGACTGGAAGAGCCATGTTTGCTATCTTCTCAAGATAATATCCTGATACATCCCGTACCATCCTCAGAGCTGAGCAAGAGAGGCTCTTCCCTGGACTCTGCATGTTAAAGGGCGCCAAAATGACAAATGCACACAGAAGCTTCTAATGAGCTTCTTTAAGTGTTCTTTAATAGAACACGTGGAGCCTCTGTCATTCGGGCTCAGTGTTCAGGGCTCACACTGTGAGAGCTACAACCTTCAACACATACTCTGATGACAAACAAGAGTATCAGACCCGGGAGCACCTTTTGCCCTGTGTCCTTGAAATAAGATAAAATGTGTTCAGGCACCTTGAAGGGTCATGGGCTATAAGGTCGCGATGTCAGAGACAGACAATGCCTCGGGTGGGGAGAGGAACTGGGCGGCAAAGACATTTAAATACAAGGAAGACAAATTAGCTCATTAATCCTATCTTCAGATAGCACAAACACAAAAAATCAACCAACCAAACAAAAACCTCACATAATGAAACAGCGTTTCCCTGTCAGGCCAAATATCCAACTCCTTGCTTCTTTGTCTATTCTCATCAAGGCTCCAGAGATGCTCACAAATCAGCAGGGTATGTGCAACCACTGCTAACCTGACACGTGAGGGACACTGTGCAATACTGAGCAAGTCACATTCCTCCTAAACCTGCACACATGTGGGTATAGGCACGGCAAGCCTAAGGGAACACAGCGGCTCTTTCCACTGGCAACTAGACAGAGACGCAACAGTAGACGTGCAAGTATCTTAACTGTAACATACTAAATGCTTTGTTTTTCAAGAGTCAGAAAGGCCAGATTTACCTAAATAATTATGATAAAACATGCTTCTGATATTTAAACAGATGTAGGCTACATCCCGGAGAAGGCAATGGCACCCCACTCCAGTACACTTGCCTGGCAAATCCCATGGACAGAGGAGCCTGGTAGGCTGCGGTCCATGGGGTCGCCGGGAGTCGGACACAACTCAGCGACTTCACTTTGACTTTTCACTTTCATGCATTGGAGAAGCAAATGGCAACCCACTGCAGTGCTCTTGCCTAGAGAATCCCAGGGACGGGGGAGCCTGGTGGACTGCCATCTCTGGGGTCGCACAGAGTCAGACACGATTGAAGCGAATTAGCAGCAGCAGCAGTAGGCTACATCCCTGCTCTTGTCCTGGCCTCACCAACATTAGCGGGCTTGGACATGCAGAGACGCAGGTAGAGTACGCTGGTCTTCTTAAAGCTCACGTCACCCCCACCTTCCTCTCATTCATGAACATGCCGGGTCCTCGCACACTAGGAGTAAATAGCTCTGGATGCTGGATATAAACCCGGCTGGAAAAACAGGATTTAAACACAAAACTACGGCAACAGGGGGAGAGTTTTCCCTGCCAGTAGAGGGCAGGGGCTGAGCAGTTTGTAGGGGAGGTGGGGGCAGGAGAGAGGAGGTCGGCCAGGCACAGGTCCATGCCACACCGAGAATGTGGAAGCTGTACATATCACCAAGATCTGCATGCACTGAGGGGCTTTCCCCGGTCTCAACAGAGTACCATGCCAAGGGCTGGCACACTTAGATACCCTGCATCCCTCACAGCTGTGCAGAGAAGACACACTCCTTTTCGCTTAAGGGGCTTCCCCGGTGGCTCAGACAGTAAAGCATCTGCCTGCAATGTGGGAGACTCGGGTTCAGCCCCTGGGTTGGGAAGATCCCCTGGAGAAGGGAATGGCAACCCACTCCAGTATTCTTGCCTGGAAAATCCCATGGACAGAGGAGCCTGGTGGGCTATAGTCCATGGGGTCGCAAAGAGTCAGACACAACTGAGCGACTTCACTTTCTTTTTCCACTTAAGTTTCCCGTCTTCACATTGGCATCAACAGAAAACATCTTACTTTGTGTGAAGTGAAACAAGCCAGACATAAAAGGACAAATGTCCCATGACTCCACTTCTATGGGGGTACCTAGAAAAATCTAACTCGGAGACAGAAAGTGGAATAGGGATGACCACAGACTGCAGCGAGAGGGGGCAGAGGGAGTCAGTATTCAATGGGCACAGTTTCAGTTTTGCAAGATGAAGAGTTCCGATGGCAGCACCACAGTGGGTAAGTGTTTCATGGCACTGAAAACAGGTGCCATGGTAAACTCTATGCTTTGTATATTTTACTCAAATAAAATAAGCAGGCACGCAGAGGGAAAAAGAAACATCTTAGAGGAACTGCGGGGTCGAGGGGCTGACTTCCTTGAATAGGGCAGAGTGCATGGGTTGCTTCCTGCTAAGGTGGAAGCCCAGTGGTTATGAATATAGAGAACTAGCTTATTTTCATCCTTTGAGCTGCAATTAAACCCACACTACCAGACTTCAGATGGAGAAGCAGGGTGGGGAAAGAGACTCTGGGTGCAGTTTCTGGCCAGCTTGGTGTATCAAGGATGCTTTCAGCTACAAAGGAGATTCTTCAGACCCACAGAGTCCAGCCATCTAACTTCTGCACTCCCAGCTCAGGTCCGCAGCTCAGCTGAGTTGCTCCTAATGGCAGCTCAGAGCCAGCAGTGGACAAACCACAGCCCGCAAGCCACCTGGACAGAATGCGACGTTCAGAGCCCACTACTCCTCCAGAGTTACTCATCTCCAGCCCTAGGCATCTCTTCTGATTACAGCTGATGGCCGTAATGGAGCAGCGGAGGGGGCAGGGGAGGGGTCCTGGGCAGTTGCCAGGATTAGTCACGCCAGGCAGAATTCAGTCTCAGCTGAGGAAGCGGGCATCTGCTCTGTTTTAGCAACACAGCAGTTCGGCCCTCCCTCCCACCGTAGGACTCTCAAAAAACACCCACCCACTTTTATAAGATCAACTGAACTGAAACCAGCTGGAATGGAAGATATGCCATTCACGTGGGTGAACTAATTTTATTTTGTTTGTGGCGTGGGGTGGGAAGTTATTCAACATGATAAACATGATTCCATCTGTCGGGAATTTTGCTTCTCACCTCAAAACCAAGAGGAGGCTGGCGAGGTCTGCCTGCAACGAAGGGGAAAGGGAGGCGGGCACGCTTTGGTGTAAACACCTCCTAACAAACTGACCAACTCGCTGCCCCGGTTTTACCCAGCGACGTGCTCAAAGTTGACAGAGGGGTTAGGAAGGGAAAGATGTTCAACCTGCCCACTAATCAGTGAGTTAACCACCAACCACTGCAGGTATATGTGAGCCAGAGAAGACAAGATCCTTTTCTCAAGCAGGTCATTACTACCTAGAGAGACAAGAGCAAAGAACTCGAAAGCAGGTAAAACCGGAAGACGGTAAGTGACCAGAGGCTGAGTCATGAGGGACCAGCTTTCAGCGCTCCCACAGCTCAGAGGCAGGCAGGGACCACCCGAGCCCCAGCCTCCCCTCCAAGCGAGGCCCGCTCTGCAGCCTCTCAGATCTGACCCAGCCCAAGGCCAAAGCTTGAGTTCTTCTGGCTGCTTGGTTCCAAGTCTGTTTGTCTCCCAGTCGCCCCTTTGCAAACGCTGCACCCTTGACCTGCCTCCTTAGCCTCGGGCCCTGTCTGTCCCCTTCTCTGGTGGCTTCCAGGTGCACTGGCCTCCCTTCCTTCCACATACCCAAAGGGGACACACTGAGGCCTTGGGGCTTTGATGACAACTCCTGCCTGGGCCATTCCGCTTGGCCCCCTGCAGCCTGAGTCTTCAATGCTGGCTCCCTTCCACGCCCCCCCCCCCCACTGATACCCCCGCCTCTGCCTGTTCCCTCCTCACTTTCCTCCCTGGCCTCATCCACTGCCTCCGTGCCTACTGCACCTGCCAGGGCTCTTTCCCATATTTCTGTGTTCATGTCCTCTGCACCCTCCAGCACTGAGCTCCCCTCCATGGCAGAGTCACAACCGATCACCCATAACCCCCCCATGACCAGCACTGGCAAGTCTTCAAATAACTGTGACATGCACACATCACAGGAGGGGTAATGACACAAGGCTCATGAAAAGAAAAATGGAATCAGACCTTCTAGAAGAAACAGGATTTCCTGGTGATTGCCTTGTCTTCCTTTTGGGCAAAATGATCTGAAAAATCAACTAATTAAAAGACTCTCACTGGCACTACTAACAGTGCTTGCACGCCAGGCATGACTCCTATGTGTAGCCACATAGTAACGTATGTTATTTTCATGTGCACCCTAGGCAACCCCATATCACAGATAAAGTAGCAGGCATATAAAAACTGCTAACTTGCATAGGGGCACAAAGCTAGCAAGGGCCGAGCCAGGATCCCGGCCCTGGCAGGCTGGATCCAGAGCCAGTGGTCCAACCACTGGACCAGGCACTGGCTCTCAGGGTAAGTGGTTCCCCCCTCACCTCCCATCAGTGCCTCATCCCCACGGAGGGAAGCCTCCTGTGTCCGCCACCCTACTGGGAAGATTCTCCTCTCAGCCACCTGGGATCTCTCAGCTGGGCACACGTGTGTACTGTGCCATCCATCAGCAGCTGTATGGTTTAGACCTTCACGTACGTCACCATCTCTAGTCAGTTCATGAAACTCTTTGCAACCCTGTGGACTATAGCCTGTCAGTCTTCTCTGTCTGTGTGATTCTCCCGGCAAGAACACTGGAGTGGGTAGTATTCTTGCTCTGAAAATTCCATGGACACAAGAGCCTGGCGGCTACAGTCCATAGAGTCATAAAGAGTTAGACACAACTGAAGTGAATTGGCACGCACATACAGCACCATCTACAGCAACAAAAAGGACCCCGGGAGCTCAGACGCACCACCATGCAGGACACACTCGAGCTACAGTTAGCATCCACCCCTGTCCAGTGGAGCCTGGCGCACCCACACTCTGGGCTATACTCACGGTTTCATCTTCCAGTCGGAGCTGGAGGCTCTTGTCCCCCTCCTTGTAGTCCTTGGTTAATTCAGCAGAGCGCCACACTTCTTCTGGGTCAGGGATCCAGACCCTTGTGTACTGAAAGAGTAAAACAAAAGCAGCTTAGATGACGAGACAGGCTTTCAGGCGTGCTCTCTACCAGGGACCCTCAGGAGAACGTTTAAAGCCATCCCCACACATTTTCCTCCCTTCTCATTTCAAGATACAAGGTGATCCAGTACTAGGACGACAGACAAATGATAGCTCACTGGATTGGTAACAGAAGACACCCTCAAGATCTTATGAGAATATCACATATCAATGAAACTCTAATTCTACCCGGGAACGCCAAGCCTACTGTTTGTTCTATCCAGAGTTTAGTTTGTTCTACCCAGAGTTTTACACCATCTCAAAAGGTGCTACAAAATATCTGTGTCAGAGGGAGCACCTAGTGAGCAGCCAACAAAAGCATAAAATGACAGGTGCAAAACCCAACAAGATAGTGTAGCAAGTCCTCAGAGCCCGGGAATCTCTGCTTTGGTATTCTGCATTCAGGGTCAAAGTTAGTTTCCTCCAGAAGTGAAAGAAAGTGGTCAGCAAATTGAAACTGTGTTAATATATTCCTGAGTTGTCAGCAACCTCATTTTAGCTGTGCATTCTTTAAACCACAAACATAGCCCCAAATCTCACCCATCCTCCCCCAGCCACCATCCGCACTGGGGATCCGCAAGGTCATTGAGCTGCCCAGATCCGGGGAGGGAAGAGTGCAGCCCGTCTCTGCTGGGTGGCAGGCACGATCAATGTCACTCAGGAGCCCTGGCCCTGACGGCACATTAGAATCGCGTGGAAGCCTTGGAAAGACCACGTCTGGGCCCACCTCAGACCCTGCAGTCCAAGTCTGAGGGGACCTGAGATCTCCAAGGTGAGCTTTCAGGTCCAAAGTCCAGAGTGCAGCCGGGAGAAGCAGGGTCTGCCGCACCGGACGGCAGCATTTGAATCTGCCAGTGTGTCCCCTTCGGCAACACACGCCTGTCATCCGCCAGACACGTCTCTCAGGATTTGCCTCACAGGCATGCAGTTTCCACGGGGCCTGTTTGGTTGAGAAGCTGTGTGCACGAGCACACACCCTCCCTCCTGTATATATATAGGAGATACAAGAGATACGGCTTCAGTCCCTGGGTCAGGAAGGTCCCCTGGAGGAGAAAATGGCAACCCAGTCCAGTATTCCTGCCTGGAGAATCCTATGGACAGAGGAGCCTAGCAGGCTACAGTCCATGGGGTCACAAAGAGTCGNGGAGGAAGACAGATGTGATCTGAGCTGTGGAGATGGAAAGAATTTGTCAGGGAAGGGTTTCCTTTGCAGTAGTGAAAAGGTTTGGTAACTAGATAGACAAGCTGGTTGCACAACATTGTGAATACACCAAATGCTACTGGACTGTTCACTTAACAGTTAATCCTGCGCGACATGAACTTCACTCTAATTGAAACAACAAAAGCAGTGTTGGTCCCACACAGTGCAGACAGCATCCTGTACGCCTCTCTCCTGACAGGGGTACTCGCTTCTCACCTCTGGGAAAGCAGTAAGATCAAGTATCTTCTCTTAACAGAAAGCCATCATTTCTATGAGCCAGACAGAAACTTCCTAGAACCAAGCTTCTACGCTGCCTTTTCTTTTTCTCACCTTCAAGGAATTCCTTCCAACAAACCCAACCTCTACAGCTTTCCTGGAGGCAGCAGACTGTAGGGAGACAAGCGCCCTCACCCAGCCCAGTCACAGGGCTACTCCATTTGTCACTATGCTATTTGAACAATGGTTAATTCCATCATAGCAAAGTAAACAAAATAACGTCTGACCTAGTTGTTAAAGAAAAACTGCTTTTTCTTTTGGAAAGAGCCCCGTGTATTACCCGGAGAAGGCAGATGCTCTGTGAAATAAAATGCATTAGTACCTAGAACATGTGCTCCAAGCCCAAGTTCATTCCCCCATCTCTGCAGGCCACACAGAGGCAGCTCCCTCACCCTGGAGGGACTGGCTGCCTCCGAAAACTGTGCTCAACCCTGGTCGCACAGGAGAATCACCTGGGGAGCTTTTACAGCATCTCCAGCCAGGCAGCCCCTCAGGCTAATTATATCACACACCGGAGGGGGGCAACCAGGCAGTGATTTTTAAAGCTCGCCAGACGTGCCCCATGTGCAGGCAGGTCTGAAAAAACAGTGGTCCTTGGAGTTTGCTTTGGTAACTGATATGCAGGGCCATACAGACCCTCATGTGCCCGGAAGCCTCTCCTCACTGGCCTGTGGTTGGACGTGGAATTTCAGCCTGAGGATTCTTCACCCTGAGCGAAAGCACCATCTGCAGAAAGCCCCAGCAAAAATGTGAATACAGTACTGAGAGAAGTATGGTATTTACCCATAAATACCAATTATCACACACTGCAGTTCTGGGGTTTCTGAAGAGCTCCAGTACCACAGTCCTTTGTGTCTCAGCGCAGAAAAGAATTCAGTGAGAGACGAAGTGATACAAAAGTGATTCATCAGAAGAGGATGCTTGTGAGGCTTCCGAGCAGGGCTGGGAGTGGGTGGGCAGTGAAGGGGTGCCGTGCCCTGCGAACTTAGTGGGTTACAGTTTTATAATCAAAGGAAAAGTAGGGAGAGGGAGAACTTCTCTGTCTCTCTTGAGTAAAGTCATGCTTCCATCATCAGCTCCTCTTCCAGGTTGAGCAGGGGAGTTTTCTTGTCCCTACATGGTCAAGCTCAGAGGTAAAGAATCTGCCTGACAGTATAGGAGATGCATGTTTGATCCCCGGGTCAAGAAGATCCCCTGGAGAAAGAAATGGCAACCACTCCAGTATGCTTGCCTGGAAAATTCCATGGATAGAGGAGCCTGCCGGGCTATAGACCGTGGAGTCACAAAGAGTCAGAAATGACTTAGCGACTAAACAGCAACATGGTCAAGCTAGTTCCACGATTCTTCTTCAGTGTGTGCAAAGAGCGTGTCCTAGGGATCCTTACTTCCTGGGCTCACCGGGCACACTGTAGGTCTCATCCCGCCACTGTGTTATTGTCTGGGGGCGTGTCCTGTGCTTCTGCTGCGTGGTTGTGTTGCTAAGCGAGCCTGCTTGGTTTCGTG
Source organism: Neotragus moschatus (assembly GCA_006410615.1). Classification (NCBI taxonomy): domain Eukaryota; kingdom Metazoa; phylum Chordata; class Mammalia; order Artiodactyla; family Bovidae; genus Neotragus; species Neotragus moschatus. The sequence goes on from SJYA01002888.1 coordinate 11,175, forward strand.
GTTAAGCAGACCTGCTTCCTTGAAGTAATCATTAACTTATAGGGTCTCTCATATTTTTTCTACTTACAGTCCCCTAGTGGATTAACTACTGAATCACCTGCTTTATCCCTTGGCTCTGTCCCTATCAGCATTGTGCTTAAGTGTGCAGGCTCTGGAGCTAGACAGCCTGGCTAAGAACTCCAGCCAGCACTCAGTGTGGGTGAGGTGATGAACAGGCCTGAGCCTTGGCTTTCTCAGCGGTACAACGTGGGTAAACATTGGCCCTACCTCATGAAGCATCCTAAGAATTAGAGGAGACCCCACAGGATGGCTATTGTAAGCATTAAGCAGTACTGACGATGGGGAGGCGCTGAGCCATCTGGGAGGCAGGATCCTCACGGGATTCCACAGGCAATTAGGGGAAGGAAACCAACCCAAGGTGTTCCATGCTCCTAGGAACCTATAGGCACGCCGCAAATCATTACATAGGTGACCTGACCTTCAAATCAGTAACTGGGTCTAGACTACTCCAGCCTCAAAACCTGAGAGGAGTGATTTTCAACGCTGGCTGACATTAAAGAATTACCTGCAGATCTTAAAAAAAAAAAAAAGCCTACATCCCACACTTGAATATTTAAGCCTGAGAGCAGACCCCAAGCACTCTTCTTTATTTTTTAAAAAAGCTTTCTAAGTGATGGACATGCCATCAGAGTTAAATTCACTGTTTCAGAGTGAGCCTCAGAGCCAAAGTGGAGTTGAGGGAAAAGAGAATAGGAACATTGGAAACATTCACCCCATAGAATTATTAATAATGCCACCTCCATAATCTCACACTAATATAAGTCATTTAATCATTTCATCCTTGTTTAAAAAAATAAGATGAGTAGGGCTGCTGCTGCTGCTAAGTCACTTCAGTCATGTCCGACTATGTGTGAACCCATAGACAGCAGCCCACCAGGCTCCCCCGTCCCTGGGATTCTCCAGGCAAGAACACTGCAGTGGGTTGCCATTTCCTTCTCCAGTGCATGAAAGTGAAGAGTGAAAGTGAAGTCGCTCAGTCCTGTCCGACTCTTAGTGACCCCATGGACTGCAGCCTACCAGGCTCCTCCGTCCATGGCATTTTCCAGGCAAGAGTACTGGAGTGGGGTGCCACTGCCTCCTCTGATGTCACAGTTCACAGGCACCCAAACCTCTGCTCTATGATTGGAAGAGGGGCTCTGGCTGTGGGTGGGAAGGGGAGCCTTTTGATAAAACAGAGAAACTAGGCAACGGATTTACTCAGGGCGTGAATTTGGTTCTAGATCATTAGATAAGATGCAAGATCAAGTTGGTCGACTTCCATCCCTGGAGGAGCACAGAAGCCTCCTATTGCTCCATACAGAACCAGCCGGAGACCCAGAGAGGAGTGCCAGCCCCTCACTTCAGGAGTGCTTCCCCGCCCTGAAGTGAGTCAGCAGACAGGCCGAGGTGTCGACGGAAAACACAGAAGTGAAAAGGCAGGGAGGCGAGACCTGAGACTCAGATGCCACCCAAGGCAGAAAGGATCACTCGCAGCTAAGGGGCAGCAGGCTGCTCCCCCAAGCTCGCCTGGAGCCCACATCCAGCTACAAGGTGCAGGAGGGCAGGCTGAGAATCACGGTGCCAAGAGACTACAAACCCCTCTGGGCCACAAACACGTGTGTCCTGTTTAAAAATGGGGCTATGCGTAGATCCGTTCTTTAGTGAGGTCAGCAAGACACCTGAATGCTTCTCCAAAATGTCACAAGTGATGTCCTCTGTGGGTGTAGGTTTCCATTTTGAAACTTCTCTTGCTAAAGCAACAGTTCTCGGAGGGGGAGGAGAGACCACACACTTCCCTGAGTCGATGTCTTCATTTCAGCACCATCGTGAGAGCAGTTTCCCCAGTGGTGTGGAACTTGGCAGGGGACTGCCACGTTGTAGCAACTATGACAATATCTTGCCCAAGTGCCCTTATAGCAGGAAGTGGGTCACATTTCATTCTTTTGCATCTGAAGAGTCCGGAGGACAAAGACTGGGCCTTTTGCCCCATCTGAGCAGAAACTCCCACAATCCTCTGTGTGTCTAATGAAGTCTGAAGATCATGTTCATGGACCCAGACAAGAACTGCACCCTGAACCCAGTTGGTGATTAGTCCCCCAAATCTGGGGTCTGAACTCAGAGCATCCCCATCAGTATGTTGCTGGGCATCTTCCCTTCCCATTGGCTGGGCTCCCCCCATGGGAGACAGGCGAGCAGGAGGAGAAGCTGCAGGTACCAGGTATTATTATTAGCCTCAACCCCCATCCCAGGCCCAGTTTCTCCATCTGTAGAGAAATATCTTCTGTATTACAGTTGCTGTTGAGATTAAATGAAATCGTGTACATGGAACATTTAGCACAGCATGGTAGATATTGACACTGTGGCAGGAATTTGGGCCCTGGGATGGAGACACAGAGAGCTCTCTGGAGAGCACAGATGCGGCCAAGTAATCAACCCCAGTGGAGCACGTGCACGGGCTTCTCACTGCAGGGGCCTCTCCTGTTGCCAAGCACAGGCTCCAGGGCAGGCGGGCTTCAGCAGTTGTGGTGCAGGTGCTTAGTTGTTGCACTTCCCGGGCTCCAGAGCACAGGCTCAACAGTTGCGGCGCCTGGGCCTGGCCACTCGGAGGCTTGGGATCCTCCCAGGCCAGGGATCGAACCTGTGTCTCCTGCACTGGCAGATGGCCTCTTTACCGCTCAGCCACCAGGGAGCCTGGCAAGTTGCTTTCGTAAGCCTGCAATGTTAAATCCATGTAACCTGCTACTAAAGGAACCAGAAAAGATGTACTCAAAGCTCGTACATTTCACGCAGCTGAAACGTCTGAATCCTATCAAAAAGCGAAAACTTTTTTGGAATTTCACTTCTAGTAACCTGACTACCGCTCCTAGACTGTGGACGCTCCCTGTACATAGCAATTTAGTATGTGATTAAACAATCCATAGTCATATTACAAATCTTTAAGTCATTTAAAGACAGTTTTCCAGAGCACACTATCTTCATTTCCACCTAAGCTCTCTGAAACACCTCAACGTTTAAAATCCGTGTAAGAAGCCATCATCGGGCAGTTGTTTTCCTCTTTGCGGCAGGTACCTGCTCCTGACCTCCACAATCGAAGACTACCATATTGTTTTCCCCAAAGAAAACAGTCTATAAATAGTTTGCATTCACCACAATGCTTATTAGCAAGTCACAGTCCTAGAAATACTCACCAAGGCAAAGTTAAGTATGTTTGCTTCCATTTTATAAAAAATTTAAAGTGTGTTCCATTAGTAGACTTCTCCAAGCAACCAAAACCAGCACTGACTAAAGGCATTACAGCCAAGCTAGCTTCTGCAAACAGAGCTTCACTGATCAAAAGGAAGTAACCGAGAATGCGTCAGGAAACCACTTTTTTCTGAAGAAAACTTCTGCTCTTTGTCTTTAAGAGATCATCTATCTTAGAATTTAAATACCTTATATACTCACATTCGGGACTCCAGCCAGCTCCCAATCTTCCTTCCCCAGGATAAAGCATGCTGCTCTTCCCATCACCTATATTTAAACACTTCATCTTTGAGGCTAATTCAGTAAATATTCTTCAGCTGGCACATGTCCCCCATAAGCTACAAGGCCCCCCGACCAGAACACAGATTCATTCATCCACCAGTATTTACTGAACACCTGCCACATAACAGGTGCTGTGTGAGGTGCTGAGACATAGACATGTCCCTTTCTTCAAGGACGTTAGACCATATTATGCAGTTAGTCCACTGCAATGGTCCTAACNAGCTACAAGGCCCCCCGACCAGAACACAGATTCATTCATCCACCAGTATTTACTGAACACCTGCCACATAACAGGTGCTGTGTGAGGTGCTGAGACATAGACATGTCCCTTTCTTCAAGGACGTTAGACCATATTATGCAGTTAGTCCACTGCAATGGTCCTAACTGCTTGGACAGCACAGACATTCATGGCATGTGGCTGTGTGACCTAACTTAGTCTAGGTCATTGGGAAAGCCTTCATTGAAAGAGCAAGATTCAAACTGAATCCTAGATGGACAAGGAGTTGGTTAGGCAAGGCTATGGTGTTTCCAGTAGTCATGTATGGATGCGAGAGTTGGACTGTGAAGAAGGCTGAGTGCCAAAGAATGGATGCTTTTGAACTGTGGTGTTGGAGAAGACACTTGAGAGTCCCGTGGACTGCAAGGAGACCAACCAGTCCATTCTGAAGGAGATCAGNACATTTTCATAAAAACAGATGGGGAAGCTAATGACAACCTGCCCCACAAGCTGCCCCCAAGAGTCCTGCCACCCACAGGCCATCCAGCTTCAATGGCCATCCAGTGTTTCTCCTGAAGTACAGGGTGTCAGAATCAGTATTAGAATCAGACCATGGGACAAAGGACACACTGAAAAAAAATGCTACTTCGGCAAGATCTTCACTGGAATTGTACTAAATAACACCATTTATCCTCAGATGGTAAAGAACCTGCCTGCAATGTGGAAGACCTGGGTTCAATCCCTGGGTCAGGAAGATCCCCTGGAGAAGAGAATGGCAACCCACTCTGGTATTCTTGCCTGGAGAATCCATTGGACAGAGGAGCCTGACAGACTACAGTCCATGGAGTCACAGAGTCAGACACAACTGAGCAACTAACACACATATGCATATACCAGGTACAAACCATTGTAAAATACTAGAGTGAACCCAATTTGTATGCTAACACATCACAGTAGGCGTGGGGGCACAGCCCTCCCAGTCAGTGTGATGAGGTCCCCCACAGAAAGGAGGGGGGTGCCAGAGATGTCTTTGGTCAAGAGTCTCTTATCTGTCCATCCGACTCTGTCCAAGGGCCTACATTTCAAGCTGGTGTTTCTTTAAGACACTGAATTTGATTATTAATCAACTTCCCTGTGGCTCAGACAGTAAGGAATCTGCCTGCAATGTGGGAGACCCATGTTCGATCCCTGGGTAAGGAAGGTCCCCTGGAGAAGGAAATGGCAACCCACTCCAGTATTCTTGCCTGGAAAATCCCATGGACAGAGGAGCCTGGTGGGCTCTAGTCAATGGGGTTGCAAAGAGTCGGACACGACTGACACTTTCACTTTTGGTCATCGATGACCAAAAACTTATCAGGAGATGGGAGCTAAGAAAAATATTCTCATGCAACAACTCGTGGGGAGTGAAACTTGGAAGAAAGTTCTGCGTTGCCTGGGACTCGAGCCCGCCTTCCGAGACAGTGGGCCTTCCGAGACAGTGGCGTTCTGTGCTCTAAGAGGCGGCGCCAGCACCCCCTCCGCCCCCCTGCCTTTCAACAGGCCGACAAAGCCAGCATGGACGGCAGCCTCCCCAGCAGTCCCCTCCACCGAGCCAGCTGCCCTCAGGGTACTCCTAACCCAAGCTCTCCAGGGAACTGGCTGGCAGTGCTGGGTGAAGATGACCTGGCCCCACCGCCTCAGGGACCCTCCAGTGGGATGATCCTCAACTCTTGGGAAAACAAACACTTGGTATTTTTAAATAACTTGCCAACAGCCAACAGAAGCTAACTGATGGCTCAGGGTGCTGCCAACTAACTCATACACTCTACACACAGATGAATCATCCTCCAGTTACTGTCCAGGTGGTGGGAAAAAACCAGGAAAAGAGAACAGCCACATTGTGAAGGTGTACAAGCCTTGCACTGTAGTAACATAGAAGAGCTCTCTCCAAAACAGCAGACTGCTGTGCTTTGGGGCTGGCTTAGGGGTTTGCTTCTGCTTCGTTCTCCATCACAGTACACCAATCAGGTGTCCTGGGGTATAAAGACCCATATGCGGAAAAAAATCTTATTTCTGGGCTTTTTTTTTCAGTGTAAGTAACATTTCATATTACAATTCACACTTGGCAACCTTCTTTATCTTCCCGTCTGTTGTGTAAGCTTTGTTAGAAAATAAAATTCAGACACTAGAAATTCACAATTTACACAAAGAAGCAACTGAGGAAGGGAGCAGGGTTTCAGCATCTAGTGGCCTGTTCACTCTTATTTCATACTTCCCAAATTCTTGGTTATAGAATTGAAATCACCAAATCATTCAAGTTTACTGGAATTTTGTTGCTGTTCAGTTGTTAAGTCATGTCCGACTCTTTGCGACCCATGGACCGTAGCACGCCAGGCTTCTCCATCCTCCACTATTTCCCAGAATTTGCTCAAATTCATGTCCGTTGAGTCGGTGATGCTATATTGTTTTTGTTATTCAGCCACTAAGTCAAGTCAAATTTTACCAGGGAGCAATTCACTTGGTTTAATAATATTTTCTGAAAACACAAATACACTTCTAAGAGAAGCATGGTATGTTGGTGATTCACACCCTTGTATCAGTTCACTGCCAGTTGGAGAAAAATAGCTGAGAACAGCTGCTAAGAGGCAATGTCTTCAGCACAGTCAAGGCAACCTCGAGTGTGATAGGGTTCAGGGCCGATAAACACACCCAGGGCTGGAAAAAGTCTGAAAAGGTCAAATACAACATGAGGCAGGCAAAATGCCAGACATCAGTCACCCCTAAACTGGTACCTCATGGTTAGCAGACCCCAGCCTCAGGCTTCATGCAGTCGCACACCGGGAATATCACAGCTCGAGTACTATAACCAAATAGACCAAACTAGGAACCATCACCTGCAAAAATACTCCTAGTGGGAACCTGCATCCTAAAACTCCACACAACCCGTCACAGAAATGTTTTTATCTATTGATATCATCAGAGGCAGCCTGCATTTAAAATGCACTCTTGAAAAGGCAAATCAATTCTAATCAAAGGCCTTCCTCTTGGGGCTTCCCTGGTGGTTCAGTGGTTAAGAATCCTCCCTGCAATGCAAGGAACACTGATTCAGTCCCTGGTCAGGAAGCTGAGACCCCACATATCTCAGAGCAGCTAAGCCTGCACCCCACAACTAGAGCGTCCACATGCAGCAACTAAGACCCAATACAATCAAAATATTTTTAAATACATTTTTTTTAAAGGCCTTCCTCTTTACTATGCTTAAAGCAAAGACTGAACAGATAGGTGAACTATGCTAATATCACACAACCTATTTGAGCCTCTGTCCCCTCTACAAGTCAATGTCTGGCCTCAGAGGCCTTTCCTACATCCGGCCAGCCCTTCTGCAGAGATGCGGCCTCAGTTACACGTCTGGTCCCCAAGGCCACATTCCACTGGGAGTGAAGGGAGGTAACCCCCCCTAGTGGGAGTCCCCACACAGATCCCTAAAGTCAAAGATTCCAAACTCATCCATCCTCAGGCACACTACTCCAGTCCACCTCGAGGGAGACTGATAATTAAAAGCGAATTGCAGAGTATGACTGTCATTTCCCTGAACAACGACCACGGGAATGTCACTGTAGAACAGACTCGGAGCCAGCCTGCCTGCAAAGGAGTAGCCGTGAGGCCAGTTACATCACCTTCCTGGGCATCAGTTTATGAGCGGGTCCCTCCAGCAGGTAGGTGGGAGAACGCCATGAGTAACATGTGGAGTTTTGAGAACAATGCCCAGTACCTGTTAGCCAGCATTTAGTAGCACATACCCTCCACTTAAAGGAGGAAATTTTCTCATCTATCATACAAGAGGGGAAAAACAGATCCATGTTGCTCTGAATCCATTATCCAGGACACATCAAGTGTCAATTCTGACAGAGTATTTTTCCTCTCTTAGATTTCTCTTAAAACAAAACAAAACTGTGCTTTAACCATCTTTACTCTTCTCTCCAGACCCACTATGTCTCCTATGCCTCACGGATAATTGATATATGGAAAAATGTGTTCATAGGGAATCTAAACTACTCCATCTGAGAGGAAGAGGACCTTAAGCTTACATACTCTCAAAGCTGGGAAACTCACCACTCACACAGCAGCTGTTTGCCTTGCTGGAGACTCCCCACCTCTCCCCGCTCTTACCTTTTGGCAACCTGTAACCGAATCCATACAGCTGACCCTTGATCAACACAGGGTTAGAGGCGCTAGCCCTCCGCACAGCCAGAAGTCCACATATAATTTATAGTCCACTTCCTATAAAGACATCATTGAATTCAACAGGTTGTGATCATGTCATATAGTAGTGTTTACTACAGAAAAACATCCATGCGTAAGTGGACCCATGAAGTTCAAACCTATGTTGTTCAAGGGCAACCACACTGCCAGAGAGCCCTGATGCTTGCTGGGACGGTAATGACAACAGAAGTGGATTGTAGTTGGGAGGACGTTAAGCCTTTAGCGTGAACCTCACAACGCCTCTGAGAAATACGGTACATATTACTCCATCTCTGGCAAAACAAAAGGGCAGAGGAGGGCTGAGGAAGTTTAAGTGACCCGGTCCACTTTTCCTCTGAAACTGCAGAGTCAGGGCTGGAACCCAGGTCTCCCAGGCGGGGCTTCAGTCCATCGTCACCCACGTCCCCATTCAGAACTGTGACATGCCCACGTTACCCTCCCTGTGTGATGGATAACATCAGCTCTCCCAGCCCTTCCTGCTCATTCTGCCCGGGTAATTCATTATGAGTGGGCAGTGGTAGTTTTTCCAATATACGAACTTGTTAGTTTAATCAGGAAGCCAAAAGCATAACAGGAAAAGCTGTCACACATCACATATTCATTAGAACTTTATAAACTCTGATCTAAATCTCTAACACCTAGAGTAATGACTAGCTAATAACCAGCCCCATCTCCACTCCCAGGCTAAACAATGAATATGTTACCTAGTTATTTTTTCCCAAGGACATCAGCCATTCACTTGTTATTGCCTTCTGGAGATCATACGTAATATGAAACTGAGATCACATTAGCTAAAACTTTTAGTTATATGGTGATGGAATCAGCCGTAAGAGAGCACCAAGATCATTTAACGCAAGCAGGCTGTTGATGGCAGAGCTACTGCCCTCAGACAAGAGCAACAGCTCACAATGGAGTAGGAATCTGCCTTGTCCTAAGCCAGTTTCTGAGAGGCTGTACTTTCTATTTCAGCTCTGATCACTATAACAGTTAACACAGTTGACAAGAGAAGGGGGTAAGGGAGAACATGATTACCATGACCATTCCCACCCCCATAAACTACAGCGTCTCCAGAAAGGCTCAGGCTACCTTCCTAAGGTACCTTCCTACCTTCCTCTAGCAATGTGGTCCTCCATACTCGTCAGCTGTCTTTGGGATTCTGGTTTTGAGCTGACGGCGAAGCACCTCACCTCACACGGGGGGTGGGGAAGCGGGGCGCTGTGAATCAAGCTGCCTTCCTAATGGGGCAAGGAAAGGGGCTGTGGCCACCAGCCCCAGGGAAGCTGATGCAAACGGCCAGGAGTTTCCACCAGCACGTGAGTCTCAAATCAGAACTGCAAAGGAGCCTCCACCGCTGCTCCCGGGAAACTCCTTCCAGGTGGAAGGTTTCTTTCCAGGCTCTGTTATGAGTTTTCTAAGCATACGGCATGACATTTTACCCTCAGCAAACAGTGAGAAGGTTTCAGCCCCATCCTGATGAACAATGCCACATTAATAAAACATTCCAGGGTCCATTAATTCAACTAAATATTTAAGCACCAAGGTGGCAGGTGCCAGGACAGATGCATGGACAATTCAGATACAGATCCCAGCCCTCCGAGGCACCAGGCCAAGTGGACCAGCACCTCTCAATGCGGGGCCATCTCTCCTCGGCACTCTGGGATCACACTCTGAGAGCCTCCTTAAAGAGACGTCAGAACAGTGATATAAGAACCCTGGCCCTAAATATCCCCTGGCTATCCCACACCCAGCCCCAGGGCTTGACTGGCTCAAGTAATGGGCAGCTAACCTCCACGTGACTGCAAAACCATGGATTACGCTTACCAGACACTCTAGGTCGGAGCATGATCCGATGACATGGCGGAGCAGAAAGATCAGCTGGGTGGAGCCACGTCATCTGGGTTCTAACACCTGGCACAGAAGTGTGACCCTCATCAAGTCCCTACTTCTCAGTGAGGCTCACTCCATTTATTCCTGCTGACCCCTGGTACATCACCGTCTTTCCTTTTCTTTAAAAAAAAAATTAATATATTGCAGTTTTTTTTAAGTATAGAGGAGTTTGCGAGCAGACACCTGTATCTAGAGATCACTACCAGTTACCCCAAACCAGACTAACTGGGAGTGGTGGCCATCTGCAGCAGATCATGCCAGAGACCCACAGTAACAGCACGGCTGGCACGTCCGTGTGTGCGGCGGCTGCAAACAACGCAACAACCAGGCTGCGACATTGCCCAGCACCACGTAGTCCTGTGGCCAGGGACACATCCTAGCAGTTAGTGTTCCCCCTACATCCCGAGAGTGTGTCCTTAAGCTACAGCTAGGTAGGGTTCTGATGCCTGCCCCGTCACACCCCACAGCTTCCCGGGAAACTCCCTTGGATACAAAGCATCTTAGACACTGCATGATCGAGCGGAATGTCAGAAGAATCGCATGCTTGTCTGTGTGTGTCCACCGTCTCTATACACATCAGCGAAACCCCCCAAATGAACGTGCAAGAGTAGCGACAAAGAAGCCAGGCGTTCACCAGGCAGGGTAAGGGCTGGGCCTCCTTTTCTCGGGACGTGGGGCCTCCTGTGCGGAAAGCACAGCTGCTGTGAGGTGCAGGAAAACCAAGTTGGAAGGGGAGAAAAATGTCCTCAAAAACCAGCAACACAGAGAACATGCCAGCGGCCAAGACGGCAGGTGGGCTGGGTGCCGCCAGACTCAGAGGGGCAGGGATTCTGCTCCTACCAAGATAAGAAGGCCTTTTGGCAGTAGTGACATTTGAGCCAAGATGTGAAGGCCATGCAAGATTTGAACGTGCAGAGGCAGAGAGTATCAGGAAGAGACCCACACGCAGGACACGCAGCAGGCAGTGTGGGTGAGGGGGGCCCTGCTGTAAGGCTGCCTGTGGATCGGGGGTACAGAGGAAGGCAGAGGAAAAAGGCTGGACCGAGGAGCACCCTGCACACCCACTGCAAGAGCAGAGGACTTCAAGCTGTCGGAAGCAACTGAAAGTTTCTGAGCCAGATAAAGGTGAGATCAGATCCGAGCCTCAGCAAACTTCACTTGGCAGATACGCTGGGAACAGTAGCCACACACGCATCAGAAGAAAAAGTGATGTGGAGTCCACGTGTCACCACCACAGACACAGACACAGCTTAAACACAGATGGCCATACCAGTGAAAACTCGAGATGAAGTATTTTTCAAGGGACTTTAAAATCATTAAAACAAAAATTTTGTTCCTTTCTGTGGAACTCCAGGCTAGCTTCTTAGGAATAAGAGAGGACAATGCAATTTTTCAATCTACATTTTTACATATCTTCTTGCATATCCCTTTAGCTTACCCCCACTTCAAGGACCAGCTCAAGCCTGGATCTCAGAAATCACTAAATTTCTCCAGTTGCCTGGGTTATGCATTTGAGCACAAAGCATTTAAAATGCATGCTTTCGTGTATGTATAATTTATATCCCCCATCTTCCAAAAATGATTTGTAGCAAAGTAATTCATTTCCCACTGTCTTTTCCAGTCACTGTTTTGCATATCTATCTTATCTGCATTATAAACTTCTTTTGAAGAAGGGCTGTATATTATACATCTTTGGTTCTTTCAAAATTCTCAGTTCAGCAGAGGCATATGCTAGTGCCTGACAGACTGTTGATTGATTTCTATTGCTCCCTTTCTTGGTAATATTTTGGAGAAAAATTCTGATGTCTATTATTTCTGGATAATCTTTATTATTCCTGTCCATTACATCTAGCAAAAGTAATCTTTCAGAAGACTTGCCAGTTTCCTTTTTAAGTACTATTTTGTAGAGTTTATCAAAATCTCATAGTTATAGAAACCTTCTTCAAGTGTTGGAAATAAAAAAAAGAAAACCCAAGTTTCTCCTCTGAAGGAACCTAACAAAGGGTGTTCATGGAAGACAGACTTCAGGTCTGCCCGAGAGAACAAAGCCGTTGCTGCTGACAGGGTGACACTGTAGACTGAACGTTTGTGTCTCCCTTAAATTCATATGTTGAAACCTAATTCCATTGTGGTGGTGTTTGAAGGCAGGGCCTCTAGGATGTCATTAGGTAATGAGGGTGGAGCCTTGTGCACAGGATTAGTGCCCTTATAAGAGGTTGAAGAGCCCAGTGTCCTCCCCTTCCACCATTGGAGGACACAGAGAGAAGATGGCCATCTGTGAACCGAGAAGCATCCCTGACCAGATGCTGTGTGCGCCCTGCCTCGATTATGGACTCACAGCCTCTACAACAAGGTGAAATGGATTTCTGTTGTTTAAAAGCCACTTAATCTATGGTGTTCTATTACAACAGCCCAGAGGGACATGGATTCCAGGAAATAACAGCCATGAGACAGTGACTAAATCCCTTATTAGGTTTGTCTCCACATCGATCTAGAATTCAACCACCAACATTCATAAGCTCTAGAGTCATCATTTGCAGGAAACCAGGAAATCGCCACCAAGCCCACCATGGGTGGGTTACTGTTCCTGCTACTGGTGCTCCCCTTTCCTTTTTTTATTTGACTTTCAGGGCAATTTTCTTAAACCAAGGTTTCAAAATGTAATGTTTAAAATCAAAGCAGAGTAGCTCCCTAGCCTCATAGGTACTGAAGTCTTCCTACAACTGACCTGGCCTGTGTTACAGTGCAGCACAGGGGAGCTACTACCTCTTGGGTCCATTCAGGAAGAACCTCATTGTACCACCACTTCACTTATGACATGGTCTCACAGCCTCCTGGAGCATCAAGTGAGGCTCCTCTTTATCAACATTCAAACAAGCTGTGTTCTAAGTTCTAAGTCTAGAACTCAGAATTCACATTTTCCATAGAAACCATCCTAGAAGTGAGAGGTTCCCAAGACAGCTCACACAGCCTATCTGCTCCAAATAGAGTGAAGACGTTTCTCTGAGGAAGTGCATTCAAATTACATATCAGCAGCTGGGCTTGGGTATACGTGTGCTGCCAGGATGGGAGTTTTAGTAAGAACTCCACCTATGTACGTGAGTACATTGCAGTCACTTGCCACTTGGACAAAGAAAACTGGACGAGGTCCTATCCTATCATTAAATGCACTGGAGATTTATAAAGGGATTGTTAAACTGGCAGCCTATCTTACAGTGGGGCTTCCCAGGTGGCAAGTAGTGGTAAAGAACCTGCCTGCCAATGCAGGAGATTTAAGAGAGTGAGTTCAAGCNCACTTGGACAAAGAAAACTGGACGAGGTCCTATCCTATCATTAAATGCACTGGAGATTTATAAAGGGATTGTTAAACTGGCAGCCTATCTTACAGTGGGGCTTCCCAGGTGGCAAGTAGTGGTAAAGAACCTGCCTGCCAATGCAGGAGATTTAAGAGAGTGAGTTCAAGCCCTGGGTCGGGAAGACTCCCTGGAGAAGGAAATGGCAACCCACTCCAGTATTCTTGCCTGGAGAATCCCATGAACAGAGGAGCCTGGCCGCCTATGGTCCATAGGACTGCAGAGAGTCAGACACAGCTGAAACAATTTAGCATACATGCAGCATCTTACAACAGCTTTGATTAATCGAGTATTTAGTATATAAATATTGTGTAGTCCTCTCCTACACTCAGGTTGATAGGAACTCTGTCTTCCAAGTTCTTTAAGACTTTACCTGTAAAGTGTCCTAGGGCCTTTACAAATCTTACTCATATTCAACTTATTTGCATACGCCTGGTAACTCAGTCACCACCACAAGTATTAGAAAGCTATCATCACCATTTAAAGATGGCACCTCCAACAGTCAACATACATGAATCTCATCCCTTAATCCTTACAATCATCCCACAAACTGGGTAGACTCAGAAGGTAAGGGATATACCTGAAACAAAAGGCAACGGATAGCCCCAGAAAGTGTTAGTGGCTCAGTCATGTCCAACTCTTTGCAACCCCATGAACTGTAGCCTGCCAAGCTCTTCTATCCACAGAATTTCCTAGGCAAGAATACTGGAGTGGGTTGCCATTTCCTTCTCCAGGGGAATCTTCCTGACACAGGGATCGAGACTTCAACCCAAATCTGGCTACTATTTTGCCCTCTCTCCATCACTCCAGGCTGCTTCTCTCCTTGTGCAGGAGTCTCTCAGGGCACACGGGCACTCGTTTATCAAATGAGCCGCATGCCTTAGGGCCACCTGACGTATCACCAGCCCCCCCCGCCCC
>SJYA01002888.1:25547-54886 GCA_006410615.1 Neotragus moschatus
CCCGCCCCCCCCCCCGTACCTACAACTCAGCACTCATCCCCCAGTCTGACTTCTATTCAGTGCCTGCCTGTGGCTTCTGCAGATGTAAACTCCCAGTTACATGCAGGTTTGTACTGAAATTTTCCCAAAGCTTTTAATACTAACACACTGAAAGGAAAAGAGGGGGAAGTGAGACTATACAAGGCAAGGGTTTGGCCAAGGGAATGATGATATATTGAAGCCATCCTCAAAAGTCGAGGAGAAACTGGGGACCTACTCAGGTCAGCCCCATCAGGACCTGTCACTGGAATTACAGCGATCCCTCTGCCAGCAGACTTGGGCTATTTTAGGCCTGTTACTTCATAAGACTCTAGCATCTGCTATGCTTCTCCAGGTTTCTAATTTCAGCTGCAAAGACAGAGTCCAGGAAATGAGGCAGACACATGCAAGGGTCTGCAGAAACAAAGAGAAGAATCCAAATGAATAACTGCCTGCCTTGAAAAGACTTCAAATAAGAGGCTCAGAAGATAGAAAAGGTTAGAAGAAAAAAATGACAGATAAGCAGAGCCACAGCCCTAAGCTGAAATTTAGGAGAATCATGAAATCATAAAAGCAAGAAACAGTGATGGGAGAGGCATAGAGGGAATGACTGAGTCTTGCATTTGAAAAATGAGCAGTCTACAAAGGTTACGTGGCAAACCCTAGGTCACACAGCTAAATGCGAAGGGAGATGCCAATATGGAGTTCCTGCTTCTGGGCACTGTTCTAACAAACCTCAGGAAAGCAGAATGTGTGTGGAACCCATAACTTTGACTGATTCAGTGTTTTATGAAAAAGCATCCTGTCTGCACTACAAAAGAGTCACAAAGGTGCCATGGAAACCATGAGGTTCCTGGAGGAAGTTAGTCAAATGCTTAACTGGACCATAACTTCCAGGTTCTCCAAAGAGGTGATATTCAATTTCTTAAAAAGCCACTGTATCACTAATGAACGTCTTTGACATACGGGAGCTCAAAATGAAATTACGAAGGGGGTTAGAAATCATACCGTATTAAGTAGGAACCAAACACATCAAGTAGATACTCTAGTGTTAGTTAACTTACTGTGTCACTGAATAAATGTCAAGACTGTTGGGCTCCAAAAACACTTAAAGAATTTCAAAGCCTAAATAAGCATGACATAAAATTCAAAATCCATAAAGGAAAAAGACTGACAGATATGCCATTCTTTTTAAAGATTCTCCATAAACAAATTTAACAACAAATGATAGTTAAGAAACCTGCACAAATGTACAAAGAAAGGTTTAATATCTTACTCTCAAAGCTCCTATAAATTAGGATCAAAATATATAAACAACGTTTCGAAAGACCAAGAGTTTATAACTAGCGAGAAGCTGAGAAGCTGCTGTGTAACACGGGGAGCCCAGCCCAGTGCTCTGTGATGACCTAGAGGGGTGGGATGGGGGTGGGGAGGCTCAAGATTATATGGTTATGACTGATTCATGCTGATGTACAGCAGAGACCACCAAACATTGTAAAGCAATTATCCTCCAGTTTAAAAAAAAAAAATGAATCAACACAGGAAAAGATGCTCATCCTTAACCACGATTTAAGAAATGGCCATTAAACAGCAAGATACCATTTTTTTAACCTACAAGTTTTGCAAAATATTAAGACTGGTAATACTAAAAGGTAAGGAAATAGCCACACTCAACGCTGTTGACAGAATAACAAAATGGGTTAAACTTGGAGGGCAACTTAACCTAGGTGGACAAGTCTGCTCAAGTCTAAGAGTCTCTCCTACAAAAGCACTCACCTAGTGATGAAGTAAATAAATAAGGATATTAACTGCAGCATGGTTTGCAGTTGTACTAATTGAGAATTGGCCTAAACTCCCATCAATCATAGTGTAGAAACATATTGCATAGCTGTTCATGTGACTAATATGCAGTAGTAGACGAATAGGCTTGCTTTGGAAAGATAATCAAGATACATTAAATGAAAACATACAAGACACATACAGTATGATCCTCGTTTTTGGTTTGTTTTTTTTTAAATGGCTCTATGGCCAGGTGGTTTGTGCATGCAAAAGGCAAGTCTGAAAAGCTTATCACAAAACCTAACAGTTAATTTCCAATGGAGAGGGATTATAACAAGGAAAAAGCAAGAGAGTTCCGGAAAAACATCTTGTTCTGTTTTATTGACTACATCAAAGCCTTTGACTGTGTGGATCACAATAAACTGTGGAAAATTCTGAAAGAGATGGGAATACCAGACCAGCTGACCTGCCTCTTGAGAAACCGATATGCAGGTCATGAAGCAACAGTTAGAACTGGACGTGGAACAACAGACTGGTTCCAAATAGGAAAAGGAGTACGTCAAGGCTGTATATTGTCACCCTGCTTATTTAACTTATATGCAGCGTACATCATGAGAAACGCTGGGCTGGGAGAAGCACAAGATGGAATCAAGATTGCCAGGAGAAATATCAATAACCTCAGATATGCAGATGACACCACCCTTATGGCAGAAATTGAAAGTGAAGTCACTCAGTCATGTCCGACTCTTTGCAACTCCATGGACTGTAGCCTACCAGGCNAACTTCTATGCAGAGTACATCATGAGAAACGCTGGGCTGCGAGAAGCACAAGATGGAATCAAGATTGCCAGGAGAAATATCAATAACCTCAGATATGCAGATGACACCACCCTTATGGCAGAAATTGAAAGTGAAGTCACTCAGTCATGTCCGACTCTTTGCAACTCCATGGACTGTAGCCTACCAGGCTGCTCTGTCCATGGGATTTTCCAGGCAAGAATACTGGAGTGAGTTTCCATTTCCTTCTCTAGGGGATCTTCCCGACCCAGGGATCAAACCCAGGTCTCCCGCATTGCAGGCAGATGCTTTAACATCTGAACCATAAGGGAAGCCATGGCAGAAAGTGAAGAGGAACTAAAAAGCCTCTTGATGAAAGTGAAAGAGGAGAGTGAAAAAGTTGGCTTAAAGCTCAACATACAGAAAATGAAGATCATGGCATCTGGTCCCATCACTTCATGGGAAATAGATGGGGAAACAGTGGAAACAGTGTCAGACTTTATTTGGGGGGGTTCCAAAATCACTGCAGATGGTGACTGCAGCCATGAAATCAAAAGACGCTTACTCCTTGGAAGAAAAGTTATGATCAACCTAGGCAGCATACTGAAAAGCAGAGATGTTACTTTGCCAACAAAGGTCCGTCTAGTCAAGGCTATGGTTTCTCCAGTAGTCATGTATGGACGTGAGAGTTGGACTGTGAAGAAAGCTGAGCACCGAAGAATTGATGCTTTTGAACTGTGGTGTTGGAGAAGACTCTTGAGAGTCCCTTGGACTGCAAGGATATCCAACCAGTCCATTCTAAAGGTGATCAGCCCTGGGTATTCTTTGGAAGTACTGATGCTAAAGCTGAAACTCCAATACTTTGGCCACCTTATGTGAAGAGTTGACTCACTGGAAAAAACTCTGATCTGGGAGGGACTGGGGGCAGGAGAAGAGAACGACAGAGGATGAGACGCCTGGATGGCATCACCGGCTCGATGGACATGAACTCCAGGAGCTGGTGATGGACAGGGAGGCCTGGCGTGGTGCGATTCATGGGGTTACAAAGAGTCGGACACGACTGAGCGACTGAACTGAACTGATAAGGAAGGAGGAGACGTGTTAGGAAGAAAAGTAGTAAGATCAGGGTTGATCATTATTTTCTCTACCGTTTTCTGCACCTTCCTAATTTTCCATAATATTCAAGAGTTCTTTTGCATTGAGAGAAAATTCAATGAAAATACTAAAAATTTCATAATGAAATATATAGAAAATGGTGGTGCCTTGTGAAGGGAAGGGAGAAGCCATCTAGCAGAAAATGACAGAGTTGGCCCTCAATCTATACTACTGCCCCATGGGAACATTTATAAAAAAAAAATCTGTAAGCAGATATGTTTTATTTACATCAGATTTAACACAGACTGAGTACTCAGATGTTCTTAGAACTCCTCACCCACACACCTGGTACATAACATACAACGCCCATGCTATGACAATGACTATTAGGCCACCAAAAGCTAAAGCCAGGACATATTGCCTATGGACCTGCTCAGTAATAAAAACCTCTAAGCTTTAAACACTTTTTATACAACATTTCTCGCAACGAGACGGTCTGGAGTGTGCCCATTTCACCAGAGTACGGAGACTGTGTACTTACAACACGGCTGTTATGGTGCCTACAGGAACCCCCTTCAAAGGCTTCATATTTTCACACACCGTCGGGATGTTCCATCTTTAGTGAGAATGGAATTACTTGGAAGTCAGAGGTCTGAGTCAGCCCCAAATTTAGGAAACAAGGTGGGTCAGTATCATCCACCTCCCAACCCTAGTTACTTCTGGCGCCAGGCTGTACTCCTGGTCAACAAGTTCAGAACCTTGGAAAATACTTTTTTCTCCCTTATCTTCCAGCCTCTAAGATGACGAAGTAATCTGGAACACTTTTAAGAGTGAAAGGAAGCCCTGTCATAGTAGGTTGATGCATAGGAAATGACCACATGTGATCATTTTTGACCAACAGAAAGGCAGTTTCATGTGATTCACCTATGCTAGGCCAATAGGTATAAACCAGCCATCTCTGGCGCAAAGAAAGACATGTGGTCACCCAGCACCTAAGCCACCACCAGACCCTTTCGCACCTGCTTCCCTCACCATCCCTCCCCTTTCTCCATCTGAATCTTTGGTCCAGGCATCCTTTGCCTTTAAACCCAGACTGGCAAGTGCTATGGTCTCCTTGCTTTCAATCTCTCTCCTCTCCGACCCAGCCTACCAATAGCTAGGAGATCCCCCTACCTGAAACCCAACTCTGGCCCTTCACTCCTTGTTAGAGAAGGATCAGTAGTTCCCAGAGCCTCCTGCAGGTTGTCATTGAGGCCCTTGGTGCTCTCTGACCACTATCTCCACTCTCTGCTTCTGTCTGACTTTTACGAGCCACCCACTAACCTGTTATCAGTTGGTCCACTCTATCTAAGTCCAGGTCCTTCACCACTGACCTCATTCACACCTCTGAGCATCCTTGAAAACTGAATTCCCTGCACCCTTGCTTTGTATTCCTGCTTCTTGTCCTGTTCCTGCCTCCTCTCTTTAATCTCTAACTTTGCATTTACCCAAGGGCCTAAGATTGGAGTCTATGATGACTTCTCAGGTTGGCTACCATATACCCCCATCTCTGACCGATGTCTGCTCTCAACTCCTCTAGGAGACCCTGCTAAGCCAGCCCAGTCCCTGCAGCCTCAGCTGGCACCCACCCACGGGTCTGGTGGGGTTGGGGAACTGTCACTGCACAATGGAATTACACCACCTCTTGAGAAAGCCCTGGATTTTCAAAATAACCAAATATGATTCCCTTTTCCTGGAATGCTCCACCCTCCCCTATCTTATCTTCCTGTAATCCTCCCCATCCTTCATGACTTCAGCCTTCTCTGACTTTGCTCCCACATCGACTCCCACAGATGAACCTCTCCAAATCCATCTCACCTCCGTCATCACATACCAGTGCAACCTGGCTTGTCCCAGGGTTGCTCATACGCTTAGATCAACCAGACAGGTGGCGCCATAAAAGCAATCTTAACCACTCTTGATTCCCAGACATACTCTACTACCTGGCTCACTGGAAGTGCTCAATGAAGACTTATTTACTTGTACTGATAAAATGTGTTTGGTCCACGTATAAATTATATGATGGCTTCAATACAACTAGAAGTTTCAAAACTTCTTGGGCTATAGCAGTGTGGTTAGGATCAGTTCAGTTCAGTCGCTCAGTCGTGTCTGATTCTTTGCGATCCCATGAATTGCAGCACACCAGGCCTCCCTGTCCATCACCATCTCCCGGAGTGCACTCAGATTCATGCCCATCGAGTCCGTGATGCCATCCAGCCATCTCATCCTCAGTCGTCCCCTTCTCCTCCTACCCCCAATCGTGTCCAGCATCAGAGTCTTTTCCAATGAGTCAACTCTTCGCATGAGGTGGCCAGAGGACTGGAGTTTCAGCTTTAGCATCTGTCCTTGCAAAGAAATCCCAGGGCTGATCTCCTTCAGAATGGACTGGCTGGATCTCCTTGAGGTCCAAGGGACTCTCAAGAGTCTTCTCCANTGGCAAAGGAAAGTCAGCAGCTGGGAAACTGATACTCAACCCTAAACAAAGGGGAAACTACACAGTTTTTGCCCAAGAGGCTAGAGGTGTGAGCCAGGAAAGGACAAGACTGACTGGCCCCACTGAAGTCCAGGCAGGAGACCACCTGTCAAGACCAGAGTAAATGATTCCCCGCAAAATCAGTGAATGTGTCCTCTACAATGTCATTGGCTTGTAACTAACACTCTCCATCAAGCAGGACAGCTTGTGAGTTTATTTATGGGTATGTGCACGCATGCTCAGTTGCTGAGTCCAACTCTTTGCGACCCTATGGACTGTAGCCCACCAGGCTCCACTGTCCACAGGATTTCTCAGGTAAGAATACTGGAAGAGGCAGCCATTCCCTTCTCCAGGGGATCTTCCTGACCCAGGGATCAAACTCACGTCTCCTACACTGGCAGGTCGATTCTTTACCACTGAGCCACCAGGGAAGCCCACTTAGGGGTATACTTTAATAGTTCATATTCAGAGTTGTGGAGACACTGCATTGCTTAAAATCAGCTGCTTCTCTTACAGGTGTACCGTTCAGATTGCTTAAGGGCTGATGTGTTAACTGGTAAATGTTGCTTTGGAGCTACAGGTTCCAAACCTAGTTGCCAAGTTCTCTGGCTTCTAATTAAAGTGTAACATTCATATTATATGTCCCAAAGACCCCCATCAAAATCAACACTAAAAATCTACCAAGTAGGAAGCTAGTTGTTAACATAAAGAAAATATGGATGAAGCAGAAAAAAAAATCTCTCTCACTTCAAGCAGCTTGTAAACTACAACTAAGCTTTGAAAAACATTTAAGCCTTCAACTGTGTGCGCACAGACTGGAAGTGCAGTAGTGTGGGGGCTGGATTAACTGGGAAAGGCTGCCAGAGATGGTTGGGCTTGAACAGAAGGAAAAGGCCAAACGCTTAGAAACAGGAGTAGACCAGTGAAGACAATGTAAGCAAGATGATGCAGTCAGCCTCCTGGGTGATCAGGGCAGTGACTCTCAACCACCTCCTCCTGCAGCACAGGGAACTCAGGTGCCAACAGAAGTCACCTGAGGGCTGGCTCGGGGAAGAGACCTTCAACAGAGGGGAGCGGGTCAGAACACAGAACCCAATCTGCACAGACTCTGCAGCTCAAGAAGAAAATCCCCAGGAGGCCAAGGCCACTTGTGCCGAAGTACCTCCCCAGCATCCAACCAACTGTCAGTATCATACACCTTCACCCGCCCGAATAAACGTGCAGAACAGGTAGCGGTGACCTCTAGATGGGCAATCCAAGCACAACTCTAAGAGCAGAGCGACCCTTGATAACTGCTATTAGGCTTGAAACACAACTTCCCCATTCTGTTTCCATTTAATCCATTTTCTCCGGCCACGGGCACAATACGTATTTCAGCATGTCTCCATCTGCGTCCCTCGATGAAGTTTGGAGTTGTGCATTTCCAACTTCAGACATTTTCTATGTCCTTATCTTTTATACCTAATGCTCAGAATAAAACCAACTGCAATATGGACAGGAAAAAAACAAAAAGCCTACCTGAAACAGAAAATGCATGTCAGGCAACAGTGGGAAATGGATTTATAGAGGTAAGAACGGGCAGATGAGGGAGGCTTCTCAGAACTGGAGGCTGTTCGTGGCTCCGGAACAGATCAGGGACATGTGAGGACCATGCTTCGGGACTGGTTGTCCAGCAAGAGCGATTCACAGCAGAGGCCAAGAGAGGCACGGAACAGAACTGTGACCAGGTGCGCTTCCTTCTCCTCCCAAAGGCTGCCTCAGACAGGAAGTCGCCAGACTTGTTTCTTTGGTGAGTAAAACGCAGGTCACTCCCGAGATTCTCACCTCCAAGGGTTCATCCCCAAACACANGCAAGAGCGATTCACAGCAGAGGCCAAGAGAGGCACGGAACAGAACTGTGACCAGGTGCGCTTCCTTCTCCTCCCAAAGGCTGCCTCAGACAGGAAGTCGCCAGACTTGTTTCTTTGGTGAGTAAAACGCAGGTCACTCCCGAGATTCTCACCTCCAAGGGTTCATCCCCAAACACAATGCCCTTCCCCTAGGTGAGAAGTTCTTGATCACAGCTGGTCCTGAACCCCAGGAGGCATTTGGTGAGGTCTACAGACATTTGGGCCTGAGCTTTGAGCTGCTATGTGCATTCAAAGAATGGTTAGCTGAGGAACACAAGACATCTTACAGTTATTTTTCCCCAGCAAACCTAACTGGCTTCAGTGATGCCAATGGGCATCCAACACTGGACACACCAACGTTATCTTCTACCAAAGGGCTACCTACATACTGACAAGTATCCAGCAGGGCCCCATTGCCTACCGTGAGCTCCTTGGGCAGGCTGAAGACACTGGACACAGAGTCACGGTTCTGGGGTCCAGACACAGACCCTCAGTGTCCTTAACCCAGTGAGTGGTCATCTCCCAAACTCAGAGCCAAGATGCGTGGCCCAGATGTTTCAGCAAAGCCCCGCCTGGGAACCGAAGGAAGAACCAAAACTACATGCAGGTGTGGTCCCCCGACAGCAAGGGAGGAGCAGGTTCTCTCTTGTACATTAGCACATCTGTTTGGATGTTCACTAGAGTAAATCCTTAAATGACTAATTCACAGTTTCACTCTGTCATAGTTAAAGCAAAGTGTTTTATGTGACATCTGCTTCTGCTAAATCGGGATCTTGTTTTCTTCTGAGCTGTCGCAATGGAGAGAGAGATGCATGATGCTGGTTCTGCTGCTTAAGTGAGGGCTTGAGAGAAGGCCTTTTCACACGTGGGAATCCCAACTTCACCAAGCATCTCTGAAGCCTTGTTTACTGTCATGCAACACCAGGCCCACTGACAAGAAAACTTCAGCTCCTATGCACAGGTGTGGTGGTATGGTTTAGTCGCTAAGTCATGTCTGACTCTCGCGACCCCAAGGACTGCAACTTGCCAGGCTCCTCTGTCCATGGGATTCTTTGGCAAGAATACTGGAGTGGGTTGCTATTTCCTTCTNTTACTGTCATGCAACACCAGGCCCACTGACAAGAAAACTTCAGCTCCTATGCACAGGTGTGGTGGTATGGTTTAGTCGCTAAGTCATGTCTGACTCTCGCGACCCCAAGGACTGCAACTTGCCAGGCTCCTCTGTCCATGGGATTCTTTGGCAAGAATACTGGAGTGGGTTGCTATTTCCTTCTCCAGGGGATTTTCCCAACCTAGGGATCGAACCTGGGTCTCCTGCATTGCAGGAAGACTCTTTACCAACTAAGTTACAGGAAAAGGCCTGCATGGTATGAAAGGTGCCTACCACCCTCCACCTGCTTCCTTACTCTTCCCCCAAAGCACAGTAATACCAATTGGTTAGACCCAGGATACTGATGGCTACTAGGGCATGCTCACTGTTATCCAAAGGTCACACACAGTGCTTCTGCCTCCTCTTTACCTTCTCTCTTCCAGGCCCAGGGATCAGCAAACTGAACCAGAAGTAAAGGCTCCCCAGTGTCAGGCTATCTTTGTTCACTCCCTTCTGTCTTTGCTTTGCAGGGGACACAAACAGAGCATTTTAAGACCCCTGGAAAAGGATGTGGCTCAGCGTGAGCTGAGGTCATTTCCACCGCTCAAAACTGCAATGCTCCAACCCAGAACTCTGCTTTGGAAGGCACTGGGCTTGGAGGTAATCAACATCTAGTGGAAAGTTGATCAGTATTTGGCAATTATTCCTTAAACTGGTTCCAGGGAAGAATACGAGTACTTAATGAGACAGTAGTCAGGCATCCATGAGTCCCTGACCATATCATCTCTGTAGCATGTAATCTTTACCTTAAGTCCTAAGGCAATCTTGATTGCCACATGCTACAGCTTAAAAAAACTTTAAAACAAAGAAAAAGAAAAAGGACCTTCTCCAAGTTTTAACCTGGAAAAAGGAAGAGAGAATGTTCAAAGAGAATTCACAGAAGGAATGCAGCCCAGAAGGAGAAAAGCCAGGTAACACATCGCCCCCGTGGTCCAGCGTTGCAGAGACCCACTGAGAAGGTAAAGATGTAGAGATGGCCGCCTAATAGGAATACTAAGAGCGAGAGTCTGCAGTTAGTAAGAGACCCTGGTACAGAGCAAAGGCTACTGTAACTCAGTCTGGCCTGCCTCAGAAGAAAAGATTAGAACTTGGCTGTTCCAGGTTTGGTCCACACAAGAGGAATAGCATCAGCAACACCTGGAACCTTGTTCAAAGTGCAGAATCTCCAACTCAGACCCAGTGAAGAGCATCTGTTTTGAAATATCCCCAGGTGTTTCGCATGCACACTCTAGTTTGAGCTTTTCCCCAAATCGCCAAGGCAAAAGAACCGCATGACCCCATGTCGGCCCACGAGTCCCCAAAGGCCTTTCTTTCCTTTCCCCGTTTTCTGCTTCAGCCCAGGAGAGACTTTTCTGCCCTCTCCAGGGAGTAAGGGAGCGGCAGTCTTTTGTCTTTCTTCAGCCCAAATGCATTCCTCTCTTGAAGAGTTGCTACTCCCAAGGCCTGGATGTTATCAGCAGGTGGAGTTATTACGCTCTTGAAACAGACTCTGCCCTCTTGCCCATCCCTCCTGCCCCACCCCTCCTTGTTTTATCTGTGCTAAGAACTGCAGGTTCACCTTGGGTACTCAGCAGCATGGTTTGGTTAGCAGACCAGGTGAGCTGCTTTGTGGGCTCAGCTATCTTGACAGTTTGGCAACGTTGTGACCTCAGCAATTTACCAACAGCACTGAATTTGAGAGTAACAGAGTGCTGCCTTGCCCTTCCTGAAGCCACCACCTTGGTCCCCATCTCTAACTAGTTTTTTCTGTGGATATTGTCTCAACCCACACCATGGAGGCTGGGGAGATGCAGACACTGTAGCTGAACCCTCCCTGGAGGTGTCAGCATTTCACAGTCTCACTTTTGTTCAAAATCCTCACCTCTCAAACCTTTTGTTTTTTCTTTATAACGACTCTAGTCAAACTCCTAACAGCTCTTTCTAACATTATAACCAGATGGCTCTTTGAAATCTGGTGGGTCCTCACTAATAACCTGCTACTAAGAGCATGGAGTCCCAAATGGGTAGAACAAGCAGGAAGCATCATTCTGGAACATGGTTTAAATGTTACATAGTAACAATCTCCTCCTTAGTAAAAAGTACCAATTAAAATTTTTTTTTTAGTTTAGGTCAGTACCATGAAAGATTACAATTAAACTATTCATCTTTGTGATGGTTCTCATCTTTCTTTGGGATGAGGAATAATGCTAAAATAAGGTGGGCCTCAGGATAAGAACATTCTTGGGTTTCGTCAACAACAGAACCAGTTCCTCACTAATAATGTCATTAATAATCACAAATCACAGACCTTGCTCTCTTAACTTTCAGGCAAATCAATATGTATTTTTCACAGCCTTTCTCAAAGTTAAAAAATAATTCACATTCTTTGACACTGAATTTAACTACAACACTACAATTTAAGCCTCTTTACCTGGCCTCACTGGCCCATACTCCAATGGAAACCAGGTTAATAGAGCCTGAAGGTCACTCCCTGCACTCCTCTGAGGACCACACTTGGGCAAACAGAAACCAAGAACAGAGGCAGACAGTAGCGACCACCATGCTCCAGCGAGGAGAGCAATAGCGTTTCTCGCCACATCAGGCTTTTATGCTGGAGTCACACACACAAGCATGTCCAAGAGACCACAAGGCCCATGATCGATGAAATCTACTGGAAACTCCACCCAGTAGTGGCATGCTCGTAGGAGGACAGGACGACAGAAAGCAGGCGGCAGAAAGCAGAGGATGAGGCGCCAGACCTTCCAGGACAGGGAGCTCTGGAAAGAGAAGAGGGCAGCGGGCACCTCCAAGGACGTGCAGCTTTCGAACCTACACCTAACGTGGAGATGGAGCTATCTGAAGACACAGACGGGAGGAGGTGAAGATCAAGCCAGTGTGGCGACAGGCTGCCGTGTCATCAGCACGCCAGGCCTCTGCAGGGCCCAGGGGTCAACTCGTTTATCCAGAGAGTGAACAGAGAGAGACGTGGACTCCAAAAGTCACATCTACCCTTACTAATCTTATAACTGGAGGCTGATGGACAAGAGCCCTGCCAGAAAGCATGGTAAACACTGGCAGTCACAGGACCAGAAACTGCCACGGCAGCAGCACCCGTGGGCGGGCTGGGGCTCGGCTGGGATGGAGCATTCTGAGGACCACCGGGACTCACACCTCAGGAGGACTCAAGAAGAGAGGGTAGTAAAAAGTAAACACTTGGCTTCTGCAGTTTAGGAGAAGAACTGTTTCCCTACAGACTGGGGTACAAACAAGAATTCAGACCAGGATGAGGCTGGATGATGAAACAAGACAGAGGCCAGTCACTAGCCCTTGGGCAGAAACAAGAGGTACACTGCATGGTATGTTTAGTCACTAAGCTCTGTTTCTGCGACCCCATGGACTGTAACCTGCCAGGCTCCTCTGTCCATGGGATTCTCCAGGCAAAAATACTGGAGTGGGTAGCCATTTCCTTCTCCAGGGGATCTTCCCGACCCAGGGATGGAACCAGGGTCTCCTGCACTGCAGGCAGACTTTTTTTTTTAACCACTAAGCCACCAGGTTGGTACTCAATATTTGAATGAGTAAAATAGTATTTACTCTCATTTACATAAGAAAGTAAAGTATGAGACTTCCATGATGGTCCAGTGGTTAAGACTCCATGCTTCCAATGGGGGGGGCGGGGCAAGGGTTTGACCCCTGGTCAGGGAAGATCCCACATGCCACATGGCACAGCCAAAAAGAAAAAATAAAATAAGGTAATTAATTGGTAAAATTAAGCACTTTGCCAAGCATACATTGCTAAAAGTTCCCAGAGCCAGGACTGGACCCCAGATCTGTGGGACTCCATAGCAACACCCTGAGTCAACACTTGCCTCTCCTCTTGAGTCAGTCAAATGTGCTTTAAAAAAAAAAAATCCCTAAACATGTGTCACTCAGACCAGCCAGTCATACTCCATAAACCCAAATCCCCAACACAGAGGACCCAATGAAACTGGAAGTTAAGGAACCAAACTTTTACTCCATTATTAAAATTTGCCAAAGATGTTTGTAGCATGGATTGGTGAGCGTAAGGTTATGAGGGCTATTAACCACCTGGAGAGTTTGACAATGTAGAATATGGATCTGTCCAAAAAAGAACATAATACACATACACACATAATGTATATTTAAAAGTACAGTTAAAATAGGGTAAAGGTGGAACCGCGGGGCCCACAGAGCTCTGCCCGGAGGCCGGGCCTTTGTGGCTGATTCATGTCAATGTATGGCAAAATGAGTACAGTATTGTAAAGCAAAACAAACTAAAAAATAAAAATTAAAAAAAAAATAGGGTAAAGGGAGAAAACACAGAGCCAAACACCTATGGATTCAGATTAGAGAATGCCTTACTAAACACACACACACATCAGAAGATCCTGCCATCGCAGGGCACTAGGGACAGAAGAACAGAGGATAGGAGAGCTGCTTTTAAGTGCTCGCAATCATGAGGGCTCGACAGTATTGAGATTTCTTTTCAGGATTAGGTCACGTTTTCCCTCTGGACAGCCTAGTTAAGATTTTCATCCTTTGGTGGATATCCTACTAAGTCAGGAAATGGCAAGAAGAAAGAATACTCAGATTAGATCAGCTCCAAGATTACTCGCGTGGGAACCGAGGCCATACCTCCTATTATCAATATAGTCGGTGCCTCGGTTTAACCACAACCAACTCAAAGGGACACAGTGAGGCCAGCGCTAGAGGCATCACTACCATCGTGTATAATCAGCAGCATTTCCTGCTCAAGTCATCAAAAAAAATAATAATTTAAACTGGTTACCTAACAGAAGCAAATTCTATTCATAAAGCCACCAAGTCCCTCCCCTGTAAAGGGCACTGATTAGTCAGATTGAAATGGAGATGTACCCAAATTCAAAACGGTAATTTAAATTAGTAGACAGAACAGTCCCTTCTGGGTCATGTCCTTTCTGCAAGCTCTGGTGTGGATTCTCCAGACAGATTGCATCTTTCCATCAAATTCATGTTCTCTGGGTTAAGTCAGTTGCAACAGAAACTCAAACCAGCAAACTGCAGAAAACCCTATCTGCCTTAAGGGGTCAGTCCTAACTAAGATCTAGAATGTGGTTATTGTTACTTCTATTGCCATATGTTTGCAGAATGATTTGCAATCACCACCTGTGGTTATTAAAGTCCTTAAATTCACTGTGGTTTATGCTGGCAAAGTTAGCTCATAAAGGTAAAACTGCAGGCTTACTAACATTAGGACTGGAGTTTGTAAGTCTTAGCCTTTTCCACCATTTCTTTATCCTACCGAAGGACTGCCTCTTACCAGCTCCTCCGCCTCTCCCCATAAGGCACCTTGAGCAAACCTAAGACTCACCTGGAGACCTTCATGCAATGCATTCATGGAGTACCTACTATTTGCCCGGCAGGCTCTAGGCAACGGGGTACAAGAGGAAGAAGAGATAGGGTCCATGCACTCGAGGAACTCACGTTGTGGCAGAGGAGACAGACGAGACCAGATAGAGACAGCTGCTCTGGAGAGAAGCAAAGCATGGAAAGGGTCTTGGAAACAACCCGAATGGAGAAACAAGACTGCCGTTGAGATAGTGTGGTCAGAGACGAACTCTCCAAGGAAGCGCCATCAGAGGAGAGACAAGATGAAAATAAAGCAAGACCCAAAAGCCCAGCAAGACTTTTCCAAGGGAGGAAAGCAAAATAAAGAGAACTGAAGCCCTTCTCCAGAGGATCTGGGATGATCTAGGAATCCACATTACACACAACCTAAGTGACTATCACAGGTGCTCCAAGAGCCTCGCTGAGAAACACCGCTATGGGGTAAACACGGAGTCCTTCGTACTGACCCATCACAGTAAGTACGGCGTCAACACTGAGATGTCTCACCAAGAGGCAAAGACAGGACTCCTACTTAGCCACTCATCCACGTATATCCACAAAACAGGACTCCACAGGCAGACACACAGGAGGGGACATCCATGCCTCCAGGATCAGAGAACCACAGCATCTAAACTAGTCAAGCACTGCCAGCAGGGTCTTCCTTTGACAACCCACTCTGTGTGATGCCTGACATAGCATAGCACTCCCTGTGCAAACCCTTTTCTCTCTGCCCTGTAGATATCAGGCCCTGCAGACATCAGGCCCTGCCAGTCTCATCTACCCCATGTACTGATACATACTTCCATCAGAGCAATAAACTCCCCCAATGAACTGGAAGTTTCTAAATAGGCACACAGTATAATCTCAACTGTGTGGTCCAAGATATCTTGATAAATAACAATGACTAATGACAATATTTGAATCCCCATTGTCAGGACACTTATGAAAATGAACCAATTTGCAACAGTGTTAAAACCCAATGCAGTGGCTTTCTACTTTCACTATAAGGAGGTTGTATTAAAAGAAACTGGGTCATTTATTTCAATAAGACATTTATTAATGCAACACCATCACCAAACCTCAAACACCCAAGTGTATCGCCAACATTACACTTTCAAATCATTTCATTTAATTAAGGTTACATGGAAGCTGAGTGGAATAATGTACACTGGAGCCCTTTCCCATCACCAGGATTTTATAGTTGTTCCCCGAAGAGCTTGTTTGCACTGTGCCTGCAGCCCCCTACACCCAGCACCAACACTGCTGAATGTAAGCACAAAGTTTCTACAGCTTCTGTCCGCTCTTTCCAAGACATGATCTGCTCAGCACCTCTGTGGCCAGCACTGTTCCAAGTCCTAGGCACTGAACGGTGAATGAAATGGACAAAAGTCCCTGCCCTTGGGAAGCTTACCATCCTAAAGCCATGTCAAGAAGTGCTTTGACATAAAACCAGAAGCCTGACTTGCTCTCCCAAGAGTCGCTAATGCCTCCCTACTGCTGTGACAAATTTCTGCCAACTTTACTGCAAGGCTCACCAAGATTTAGAGGCAGATAAATGACATTTTACATTTGTGCTAAAGATTAGGGACAACTGAACACCAGAGAAAAAAGCACATCACTGGGCCATGGAATGCTCACTGCTCTGATATGGCTTAATTATTCAACTCAGAGAGCTGCTATTTCCTTTTCTTTATGTCTGAATATCAACTGTGGCTTCATAATTATCAGGTTCAGACAGGAAATTGCGATTTGTTTCTGTACATCATAAAGAATGTCCAGAAATGCATCGACCACCCAGAGATAGGTAGGGGCCCCTGAGATGGAAGTCAGTGCAGGGGGTTACCCTGCCGATGCCATTGGGGAGCACCATCTGAAACTCCCTCCTCCCCACCTTCTTCTCGGTTTCCATTGTCATCCTCACTGAGATCAACTCAAGCAGGTTCTTATCTCCCAGGCATCACAAATGCCATTTCAGCTTTAAGTACACGGGAGTTTAGCTTTTGTCTAAAGCCTAAAGAGCTGCTATACGAACAGAAAAAAGAGAACATACAATTAACTCATTTTATCGATTTCTCAAGGTAAGTTCTGAGACTGAACAAATGAGATCAGATTGCAAAAGATTAAACTTCCATCTCACAGCCCATTTACAGCATTTAGATTTGCCACCTGAGCTTGATTTTGTGGTCTTTGCCGCCTCTCTTTAGAGTACCCAGCACGCCAGGTTCTTCCTTCATTTGGCTTGATGGCAGCCCTATGAAGCAAGCAGAGGCAATTATCACCATTTTACAGATGAGTAAACTGAGGCACAGGTATAAGGCTAAGGTGGTAGAATTTGTGTTTTTTAAAACATGTTATTCTAATACTGAACGTATACTACACAAAATTTGGAGAAAGCACATAAGTCAAGTCACAGCTGGCCAAAGAAAGAAAGAGAAAGGAAGCCCATGTCTCACAGAGGGCCACTGGACCCCCAGGAGGCCTGGGCCTCTCTCCGATCACTCTCCCCAGGCAGGCCTGCCGTCCCACACACTAACAGAGGGGAGGGGGCAGTCAGCATCAGAGGAAGGCAAAAGTGCCAACTGCCAACTCTCCTGGATGGGCACCTGCACCTACACGATCCATTTCATGCATTTCCATCATGGGGTCGGCTTTCCCCAAAAACTCAGTGCTTGGCAGAAGGCTGAGACCAACAACCACCACGAAAAGAATGAGTGGCAACTGCTGTCATTTAGTCCAAGCGACAGTCTTCTCATTGCCATACATGTCCCAGGAGCACAAACCAGGGAGGCCGGAGGAAGGCAGAAGAAGACTCAGAGGCAGATGCTCCCCCACTGTGTGGTCCAGGGCAGCGCAGGCCCAGCTCAGCCCTGGGAACAAACCTGCTGGCCAGCACGCGGCCTCCTGGACCCAGCCTGGCTCAGGGCTCGGCGCAGGCTCTGAAGGCGGCAGACCTGATGCCAAGCCCCCACCCCGTCCCTTTCCGTCCACTTGACTCTGGGTGGGTTACAGGCCCCCCAAGGCCCAGATTCTGCATTTGTGAGACAGGGACACTGGTGCCCTGGGGTACCACCCTCATGGGGTGACCATGAAGATTAGATAGCATGTTTAAGGCAGTTAGTACAAAGCCAGACTGAGTGTGTGCTTTATGTGTGCTGACTTATTACTACTAAACTATTGCTATATTACTAAATCCAGGGTGAGGCTTTAGATGGCTCTTCAAACTATCCTGAGTGAAGGACCATGTACTAAATTTCCAAATATCAGACTGATGATTCTGGAAAATAATGATGAAAATGAATCACTAGAAACACCATGCACTTGAATGTCACAGCCCTGTTGACCTGCCTAACACTTCCCAGGGACCTTCCTGAGCCTCACTGACTCATCCAGGTCACCAAGACATCACTTGGGAAAGCTTATCACGTGACAGGTTCCAAGACAACCCTCCAAGAGCCCAGGGGGCATAGCCAGGCTTCTGAGGGCAGCTGGCTTCTAATTAAGGGGTAACTGAGGCCTGGGCCGGAACCAGGCTTACGTAATAAAGTTACGTAACCTGCTCCCAATTCAGACGTTTGTCTGAGCTGGACAGGCGTGTTCAGGAATCAGCTGACTCCCTCATGAGCCTCCACTCGCACTGCCTAAGGGAACTTGGCAAAGAGTTGAAGGACCAGAGCAGAAGCCAGAGTTCATCCTTCTTGAGGAATCAGCACTGAAGCTTCCAGGGTCAAAAATGGGCGTGATAATGAAGGCCGGGAGATGCCGGGGCAACCAGGACTGCGGGCGCTGCTTCAACAGCTGCAGCGTGTGGTTGGGTAGCCTCAGCGAAGCCCATGCAGCGTGTTCCAACATCTGCAGATAAATGTCCATAGAACCTCCTTCAGAGAAGGCCCACGCGGCTACCCGGACGCCCCTTTTGCTCAGCCAGGAGGCCCCTTGTTGCTCCATTTGCTCCACAGGGCATTTGAAAATCAGACATGAGGCTGGTGGGGGACTAAAACCCAGAAAACCCAGGTTCCACCCTAGGCTCTAGCATGAACAGGCTGTTTGATCTTGAACTAGTCACCTCCCCGCTCTGAGCCTCAGTTTCCCCACCAGGACACTCGGGGAACAGCACTGACATCACCGTCAGGACCCCTTCAGGCTCTGCGACTTCTGGGCCCACTGCAGGAGCCGCACCTCGGTGTGTATTTATGTCTGACTCCACACCTGGCCTCTGCCCACCACACCTGTCCTAGAGTGCCAACCGCTCTCCTCTGACCCTGAGGGGTGACAGTCCAGACTGCTCACTGCAGTCTGCTCTCCTCCCCCAAGGCCCGTCCCTCTCCCTTCTCACGACACTCAGGCAGGAGCAGGCCCTTGACTAGTCTTCAAAAGATGTCTGTGGAACTGAGTCTTAAGGTGAGACTCCATCAGCCTTACGCAAGAGAGCCTGACAGTCATGGAAGCTCCTTCTTTCAAAGAGAACCTCCTTATCCCATTTATCAAAAGGTCTTGGGCACCTACCGTGGCCATGCCCCGTGCCAGACTCTAGCAGGACAGTGGCGAAAAGACACTGTCCCCGTCCTCACACACCTGACTGTCCGCTGCTGAAGCCTAATCATCAGTACGGCTTCAAAGTCTTACAGAATACTTACAGAACTACCAAATAATCTACTCCAATATTTCAGTCCCTGCTATCGCTATCTGTTCTTGTAACACACTGGGGGATTTTTAGCAGCAATGGACAGACTTTCTGGTGAGGATTCTGCATGTGTATACAAAGGTGAGTCATCGTGCAATGTTTGCGGTAGGGTTGTTTCCTTTTTCAAGATAGCATTTAGCTGACCGACCCCCTTCTACCTGGAGGAAAACGGGGGGGGGGGGTTGGAATGTTTCCAGCTACAACTTCTCACCAATGACAAGCGGAAGAAGTAATCCAGCATCATCATTCCTCCCATGTTCCACCAGACCCTGCACAGCTTCCCTGTCTCTCCAAGACTTAGACACTGAATTAAAATATAGGGATTTTCTGCAATTTCCCTGATGGTCCGGTGGCTAAGAGTCTGCCTTCCAGTGCAAGGGACGTGAGTTCAATCCCTGGTTGGGGAACTAAGATCGCACAAGCTGTGTCACAACTTGCGAGCCCAGGTGCCACGCCTGGGGAGGCCACAGGCTCTAGAGCCTGCACGCTGCAGCTAAGACCCGACGCAGCCAAAGACAAATGTTCGATACACATGTGTTCAAATCCCGGGTCGCGAAGATCCCCTGGAGTAGGAGATGGCAACCCACTCCAGTATTCTCGCCTGGAAAATTCCATGGACAGAGGAGCCTGGTGGGCTATAGAGCCCATGGAGCCACAGAGAATCTAACACAACTGAGCATACGTCCACGACAATAAACATAAGTGGATTTTCCTAATAAGTGAGCTAATGTTTTCCCAGATGATGCAGAATGGGTCAAATTAAAAAAAAAAAAAAAAGTCTAGGCCAGAATCCTAAGAATGACCATAGCACATACTCCTGTGGTCCTTAGAGACCAAAGTTCTCGGCTGCAGGACACACAGCAATTAGTATCACTCCACACTTCTCCCTCACTCTCGATCTCCCGATGACACGGAGAGAGACCTGCCCCCATAAGAGCCTTCTCCCTGCTCTAGGGACGGCGAACTTGAGGTGCAGAGTGGCCTTTCTCCTTTATTTCCTGGTCAACAGCCATCATCGAGGTGCTCCATGATCAGTCTTTAGAAGAAGTTCAGTTATCAAATGAGTAAGTGGGGACAGGAAGCCTGTTTCCCAAATCCAGAAGAGGAAAGCTCAGATGTGGGCTAGGAAAGAGCTGTGTCATTGAAGCACACAGCCATCATCTCACCAACCCAAACTGCAATCTGTCCCTTCTACAGGGAAAGAAGGTGTCAGCTCTAATCCTAAGCAAGAGTTAGTGAGTTTGCTAATATGTAAAGAGCTCAGTTAACATGCGGGAGACAATACAGTGAACAAGATAAGCCCTGACCTCAAGGCACTTAACACGTGCTCCAACTCCCATAGGAAATGGCCTGCCCATGAAGCAGAAGCTCTCAGATCATTCCCCAAGGCCCTTCCAGGAAGTCTAACCTCCCCGACCTGTGCATAAAGCCAGTTTCCAGAGGGCTGGGAAGGGACTTCCAACCCCACTCAGGGATCAGGAGCAGGCCTCCATGAACCCTGAGTCCATGCAAGAAACAGCGCTGGGTAGCAGTTATGAAATCTGAAAAGTAACTTTAGACTATATAATTCTATATGCTATACATCACCCCTTTTCTGCCTGGGAGTCTGGTTTTCTTCCTCTCTAGCATCAAAACCTTATAATCTATAAAGTGGGAGAATCAGAATACCTGCTTGCTTCTTAAACGCCCTGAAAAACCCAGAAAAATAATATAAGGGCATGAAGAAAATGGGGCGATTTTGCTGTGTCTCTAGGCCCCGCATTGCCTAGCAGAGCAGGAGACAAAACCTACGCTCGGCAAATGCCCAAGAGCTCCCAGCTTCAGCTTATGAATGAAATAATTCTGTAACTAAAACTATCCTTTCTTCCTCTGACCCTTCCTCTGCTTTGAATCTGAACTCAGAGAACAGCCTCTCCCCAGCTTATATAATAATACCTGTACCGCATGGCAACCACTTACCGTACAAAAGGAGCAAAAACAAGTGCTGGGCCAGCCCAACTCCTCCCCACAACTGTGCTCCTGTACTGCCAGGTTCCATATGGAGATGAAAGAAAGAAAAGGACAATGGATTTCAGCGATGACAGCCATACATTAAAACAAGCTTAATGAAAACGGCCTTTTTATTACCACCTGAGCCTCCCACACTCAGTGCAATCCAGAGAACGTTTGTCAAATGATCAGCTCCATAGGACACGGCCAACTTTTTCCCCTCTAAACCCTGAGACCAGCTGGGATGCCCAGTCGTTCCAGTCTGCCTGGGACTCTCCCAGTTCAGTAGGTCTGGGGAAATTTCCCTCAGTCCCAGGCAAACCAGGACAGGTGGTCACCCCGACACCAGCACTTCCCAGGCTGCACTACAGAAAAACAAATCCAGAGGCAGGACCGCATGTTTCCATGTGAATCCCAGGGACACAGTCTCAAGACAGGGCCATCACAGCCTTTCATAACTTAGAGTAAGTGCCCCTTCAGTGAGCAAGGCACAACAAAAAGCTCGGTGCCTAGGTGAGCGCTGGGGTTTCAGAGTTTCCTGGAGGGCTTGATACAATGGACCGACTGCCAGAGATTCTGTCCACAGGCCTGGCCAAGGATTCATGCATCTGCTTTTCTAACAAGCTCACAGGTGCCACTGAGGTTGCAGGTCACAGGCCACACTAGGAATAGGAACGGTCTGGGCTATAGCTCATCTATTAACTCCCTGATAAAGCTTGAGTCAACTACAGACCTTCCTGGGAAACCACCAACCTTCCTGGGCTTGTTTCTTCACCCCAAAGTGTGCATGACCCCTATAAGTGTTGTTGTTCAGTTGCTAAGTCATGTCTGACTCTTTGCCACCCTACGGACCGTGGCACACCAGGCTCCTCTGTCCTCCACTACCTCCTGGAGTTTGCCCAAATCCGTGTCCATTGAGTCGGTGATGCTATCTAACCATCTCATCCTCTGCTGCCCTCGATCTTCCCCAGCATCAGAGTCTTTTCCAATGAGTTGGCTCTTCACATCAGGTGGCCAAAGCTTCATGATCTTGGTGAAAGTCAAAGTGTTAGTCACTCAGTCATGTCTGACTCTTTGCAACCCCATGGACTATAGCCTGTCAGGCCCCTTTGTCCATGGAATTCTCCAGGTAAGAATACTGGAGTGGGTAGCCACTCCCTTCCCCAGGGGATCTTCCCCAACCAGGGATGGAAACTGGGTCTCCTGCATTGCAGGAAGATTCTTTACCATCTGAGCCATCAGGGAAGCCCCAAGTGCTCCTCAAATGCTGGGTTTCCAGAACAGTGTTTCTCTCACTTTAGCACAAAGAATCATCTGGTAAGCTTGTTGAAAGAGATCCCAGGACTCCTGCTACTTACTGGTTCAACAGTTCAGAGGACCCCCCACCCAGGATGCTGGAGTCCACCAAGCACACAGAGGATGGTGATTCTGCTGAGGGGACCACTTGGAGGAGCGCTGTGCTCCAACACACAAGAGGCCCTTATGCCAACTGTGAAGATACAGCCAAGTAGCAATTACCCTACAGGCTTTCACATCTCTCAGCTTAATATTTTTTTAATCCTCAACAAATTCTATTTTCTCTCCTCACTCATTACACCAACAGCTGCATTCCATCTCCCTAAACGTTTTGTCTGTGGATTCACAGATTGCTGTCGCTGCAGACAGAATAATCTCATGGGCTGCAGAAGTTTTCTGCTCAGTGGTCTGCCCGGTTCACATAACAGGGTCACAGAGAAACTCAGGCGGA
This sequence comes from Neotragus moschatus, assembly GCA_006410615.1. NCBI lineage: Eukaryota > Metazoa > Chordata > Mammalia > Artiodactyla > Bovidae > Neotragus > Neotragus moschatus. Next base: position 48,552 of record SJYA01002888.1, read on the forward strand.
AAGGACAGTCTCTTCACTCGAAAGATGAGAAGGATTCAGAGATGCAGTGAAGCTTGCACCAAGGCCCAGAGTCAGTAAGCAGCAAGACTCAGTATTCCTGATCATCAGCTCAAGTATTTCTACACATCTTCCTTTCCCCTCTAAGGGAGAGGGTATTAAATTGGGGGGGGGGGGGAACACCAATGTCCATCAACCCAAGGTGAAGTCAGATCCATCCAGAGCTCCATTTCTGATCTTTTTCAATTATTTCTTCCAGAGCTTCTTAGAAAATTCTAAAAGAAGACAGGATTAGCTAGAGAGGATCCTGCCAATGAAGGCAAAAATCTTTCATCTGCTTTGGATGTCTTCTAAGAGGCAGAAATATCTTTAATGAGCTAGTTGACTAGGCCTTTTTCATAGCTCTGAAGTTGAAATGTAGAGTTCGACAAAAGCATTAATTCTTAAACTATCTAACTTCTAGCACAAAGGACTTTCAAAAAGGTAATAAATGAGAAACAGCACTGTGCACGCTGCTGCTGCTGCTGCTGAGTCGCTTCAGTTGTGTCCGACTCTGTGACCCCATAGATGGCAGCCTGCCAGGCTCCCCCATCCCCGGGATTCTCCAGGCAAGAACACTGGAGTGGGTTGCCATTGCCGTCTCCGCTGTGTATGCTGGACAAACAATATTGTGCACGTGTATGCATGAGTGCGTGCTGAGTTGCTTCAGTCGTGTCCGCCTCTTTGCAACCCTTTGGACACTAGCCCACCAGGCTCCTCTCTCCAGGGGATTCTCCAGGCAAGAACATTGGAGTGGGTTGCCAAGCCCTTCTGCAAGTGATCTTCCCAACCAGGGATCAAACCTGCATCTCGTGTCTCCTGCATTGGCAGGCGGGGTCTTTACCACCAGAGCCACCTGGGAAGACCATGCGTGTATATATACTTGCTAATTTCTGAAATATTTAAGCAATTCACTTCAACTTTGATGATGGAGGGAAGGAACACAAGCTCACTGAACACTGCTTCCTCCTGGGGACACAGCAGGATGTCAGAAACCGGCCAGCTTCCCCACCTGTATGGTCAGTGTTCTTCTAGAGGCTTGAAGACTGGGTCTGCCTGAGACAGGCCTCACGCAGAGCCCATGCCGCACAGGTCACATAGCCTCCTGTTCTCCACTAGGAAGCAAGAGCTTGTCGAGGTTTCTGGAGTCCGTTTCCTGAAACCTTTCCCTGACTCACTAAAGCAGGGGTCCCCAACCTCCAAGCCCCAGCACAGTACTTCCTGTCAGGTTAGTGGTGGCAGCAGGTTAGAAATAAAGTGCACAGTAAGTGTAATGAGCTTGAATCATCCTGAAACCATCCCTCCACCCCCTAGTCCATGGAAAAAGTTGTCTTCCACAAAACCAATCTCCGGTGCCAAAAAGGGACTGCTGCAAAGGACGAAATGGAAGGCAATGGGGGTGCGGGAGAGAGGCCAGCACTGGTCTGTTGCTGGGACCCAGAGAACCCTGGAAAGGTCCCAACAGCTCACGTCCCAAGGAGACTCCTGGAGAGTGGAGCCTCGGTCCACCTGCCGCCAGCCTCTCACCTGGCACGATCTGCTCCCGGGCCCTGCTCTGGCCCAGCTCTCGGCAGGCTGTCTGGCCCTGAGCAGGTTGCTCCACACCTGAGCCTTCATTTCCTCACATGTGAAACAGAGACCATCTCTGCTCGGTCGGGGGTTGGAGGCAGCGCCAGGGTCAGGGGCTGCCTCTGCTTTTGGCGGAGCCTACCTGCCAGTTTATGGCCCGAGGTTGGTCTATCTTTGGAAGAGTAGCTGATGAGCACTGATACCTCCTGGGTAGCTGGCACACAGTCACATTCACCCACGCTCTGCTTCACATGTTCCAGTGGCTTCTAGGCCAGACTCAGCAGCTGAAGCTCTCTCACTTGCCACCTCTGACCTGCCCTCCAGCCCCAAAGCTGGCCAGGCCAGCAAGGCACTGGCCGTGTATGTAGGCATTCTCTTCTCTGGGCCCCTGCCCACAACATTCCCCAGGCCTCAAATGCCTTCCCTCCACCCCCCGCCCAGGCCTTTCAAATTCCTCGGGGCCCCACTTGGGTCCCCACTCTGCCAAGCCTTTCTGTCCTGAGAGTTCTCCCCCCTCCCTCCCTCCAGGTGCCTTCATGAAGCCTTCTCTCAAGCCCCCACCCAGAGGCACTGTCAGCCTCCACTGTGAGCCCCCAGGGTGTACCCGCAGTGCACCTGCGTGGTCTGTAGTTTACGGTTTGTACCTCTGTCCTCCCTTCTACATTTATAAGCATCCTGTGAAGTGAAAGTGGAGTCGCTCAGTTATGTCCAACTCCTTGTGACCCCGTAGACTATATGGTCCATGGGATTCTCCAGGCCAGAATACTGGAGTAGGTAGCCTTTCCCTTCTACAGAGGCATCTTCCCAACCCAGGGATCAAACCCAGGTCTCCCACATTGCAGGTGGATTCTTTACCAGCTGAGCCACCAGGGAAGCCCAAGAATACTGGAGTGGGTAGCCTATCCCTTCTTCTGGGTATCTTCCTGACCCAGGAATCGAACCAGGGTCTCCTGCATTACAGGCACATTCTTCACCAGCTGAGCTATCAGGGAAGCCCCATAAGAATCCTGAGGCCTCACTTATTTCTTCCCATCCCCAGTGTCAGTCACCAAAGTGGTTTAATAAACACTGTGAGGACACACAAACCATCTCTATATATTATAGTAAGATAATTCAGTTACAGTATCAATGATCTTATAAGTAAATCCCCAAAACCAGTCTGTCTCACACTAAACAAACCACATGTGAAAATCAGATTTACCTAAAAGATACATCCAAACGGTTACCTACAATAGGATTCACCAAAGGAGTCTTTTTAAATATATATATATATATATATCAAGTTCCTATAATTTCCTAATAGGATTCAGTCTGATATTTATTTTTTCAGGAACCTGCCAACGTTTACTGAGAACCACTGTCACCTAATGGACGGTATTCCCCAGAACTGAGTGTGTTGGAGCTTGCCCTGCATGCATCCTCAACCTCATTAGTCCACGTAATTACAAAGTCTCAACAGAGTCCCCGAGATGTGAGGCTGTTCTGCAGCCCCATGAACACAAGCAGGCACTCCCTTCCGGAGCCTCCAGCCAGGGATGCACCAGCACCCAAGGCCCCGACTCCCGAAAGGATCAGACACTGCAGACCGCCAGGACCCCAAACAAGCACCAACATCAGTCCTCTTCACTCACAAACGGTAAAGGCTTTGCTTTTCACTAAAACACATGAAATGGACACTATCTTAGTTTCTTTTCCCTATGTTCATGATTCAGACTCCCCATGGAAAGGGCATGAGCCTTTAGGAGCTTTTGGAGTCAGACAGGCAGCCCTGAATTGAATCCCAAAGCAACTACTGAGCAGCTATGCAACTTAGACACAAAAGTTAGCCTCTAGGCCTCTGCTTCCTCGCATGAAAAACAGGGTGACTTGAGAATTAAACCCTGTGCAGAAAGCACTAGAATGCTGCTGCAGAGAAGGTATTCATTCAATGACCATTTTCATCACCAAATCAAGTCTGCTGATCACACCTGCTCCATGTAGGAAGTCTGTCCTAAAAGTAGTAATAAAATATGGTTCTGTCTCAGTGGTGCTTATTTTTAAAACAGAGCCCTAAAACATAAGTCAATCCCACAGTAAAATACCACTATGTCTCCACTATGATGGCTAGAATTTTTTAAAAAACAGAAAATACCAAGTGTTGGCAAGGATGTGGAGAAACTAGAATCCTGACACATTGCTGATTCAGCTGTAAAATGGTGCACCTCCTGTGAAAAATGGCTTGGTGTTGACTGAAAAAGATGAACATAGAAATACCACATGATCCATCAGTTCCATTCCTAGGCATGTACCCAAGAGAAATGAACATGGGTACTCAAATTCTCTTCCACAGGTGTTCATACCAGCACCATTCACAATGGCCAAAAAGGTAGAAACAACCCAAATGTTATCAGCTGAGGGACAGATAAACAAAATGTGGCAGGAGCCATACAGTGGACTATTATCATTCAACCATAAAAAGAAATGAAGTTCTGATACCTGCTACAATGCAAAGGACCTGGAAAATATTATGCTTTGGGAGTCGCGGTCCTAAGATGGTGAAGGAATAGGACGGGGAGACCACTTTCTCCCCCACATATTCATCAAAAGAACATTTAAACGCTGAGTAAATTCCACAAAACAACTTCTGAATGCTGGCAGAGGACATCAGGCACCCAGAAAAGCAGCTCATTGTCTTCGAAAAGAGGTAGGAAAAAGTATAAAAGACAAAAAAAGAGACAAAAAGAAGTAGGGAGGGGGCTCCATCCCAGGAAGGGAGTCTCAAAAAGAGAGAAGTTTCCAAACACCAGGAAAACACTCTTACTGCTGAGTCTGTGGCGAGCCTTGGAAGCACAGAGGGCAACATAACAGGGAGGAAAAATAAATAAATAATCAAAATCCACAGATTACGAGCCCAACAGTAACTCCCCTAGCAGAGAAGCAGCGCAGACGCCTGCACCCGCCACCAGCAAGCAGGGGCTGGGCAGGGAGGCGCCGGCTGCATTGCTTTTTAAGGATCAGGCCTGAATGCCCCAAAGGGTAACCAGAGCGAACTAACTTGGGCTAGCAAACCAGACTGTGGGATAGCTACCACGTGAAAAACTCTAACATAAGACACTGCCAGGACCATGCACAGAACAAAGGACGGAACAGAATTAGCTAGCCGCAGACCATCCCCTTCCAGTGACAGGCAGCCAGAGCCGGAAGGGTGAGAAGGGGGCAATCGCAGCCCTAGAGAGACAAACTGCAAGCAGGGTTCTTTGCTAACTAAGACTTCTTGGGGTTCTGGACAGTCATCATCCACCTGAGAAGGTGCGCTAGGTGTACACCCAGGAAACTGAGCAGCAGGGACGGGAGAGGCAATAAGTCGCAGCGACCGCGCTCACCTAACACCTGAGCTACTCGGACCTGGGAAGAGCACAAAACACAGGCCCAACCGAGTCTGCACCTCTGNACTAAGACTTCTTGGGGTTCTGGACAGTCATCATCCACCTGAGAAGGTGCGCTAGGTGTACACCCAGGAAACTGAGCAGCAGGGACGGGAGAGGCAATAAGTCGCAGCGACCGCGCTCACCTAACACCTGAGCTACTCGGACCTGGGAAGAGCACAAAACACAGGCCCAACCGAGTCTGCACCTCTGACGACTACCTGAGTGCCTGAGCCTGAGCGGCTTAGACCTGGGAGGTGCATGCAGCCCAGGGCCGGCCTCAGACGGTTCCCGGCAGAGCAACCTAGAGCCTGAGCTGTGTGCACCATGAGTGGGGGAAGGCGCAGTGTGGCTGAGACACCGCGAGCACACGCCAGTGTTATTTGTTTGCAGCGTCCCTCCCTCCCCATAGCGCGACTGAACAAGTGGGCCTAAAAAAAAGTATCCACCACCGCCCCTCCCTCCTTGTATCAGGGCGGAAATCAGACACTGAAGAGACCAGCAAACAGAACAAGCTAAAATAGGGAACTGCCTTGGAAGTGACAGGTGCAATAGATTAAAACCCTGTCATTAGTACCGACTACATAGGAAGGGGCTATAGATTTTGAGAAATATAAGCCGGATCAAGGAACTATCCGAAAATGAACTGACCCCACAATGCCCACACCACCACCAGAGAAAGTCCTAGATATATCTTTACTATTTTTGCGATCATTCTTTTTTTTTAACTTTAAAAAAATTTTAAGTCCTCTATTACTCCTTTAATTTTCATTTTTATAACCTATTACTTTTCAAAAAAAAAGACTATTTTTAAAGCAAACTTCATATATATACTTTAATAATTCTTGTGACTTTTTTTTCTTCTTCTTTAATCTTGTATTTTTGAAAATCCAACCTTTACTCTAGATTTTTAATCTTTGCTTTTTGGTATTTGTTATCAACACTGTACCTTCAAAAACCCAATCTTCACTACCCATTTTTACTTCACAGCGAGATTACTGGCTTGACCACTCTTTCCTTCTTTGGACTCTCCTTTTTCTCCACCAAGTTGCCTCTGTCTCCTCCCTCCCTCTTCTCTTCTCTACCCAACTCTGTGAATCTCTGTGTGTTCCAGACAGTGGAGAATACTGATGGAACTGATTACTGGCTAGATCTGTTTGATTCCCCCCTTTTATCCTCCTGGCCACCTCGGTCTACTTCCTCCCTCTCCTCTTCCCTGTATAAGTCCCTGAACATCTCTGAGCAGTCTAGACTGTGGAGCGCAACATAAGGAAGTGATTACTGGCTAGCTTGCTCTCTCCTCTTTTGATTCCACCTCATCTCATT
>SJYA01002888.1:62918-75924 GCA_006410615.1 Neotragus moschatus
GGGGGGTGGGTGGGTGGGTGGGTGTGTGTCTGTGTGCATGTGTGTGCAGCAGTGTGCAGGGGCAGATGACAGGAAATCTCTTCCTCCTTTCAAAGCACTAGACTCTCACGCTCCCTGTGACTTAATCGACATTTTGGGAGCAGTTCAACTCCCTGCCCATGTGCAAAGGCCAAACAGCCCAAGGAGAAGGCCACCTGCTAGCCCCTAATTATTGGAGATAACAATTTCCAAGTCCCTCGCTTGACCCCTCTGGACCTCAATTTCCGTATCTGTGAAATGGAGACCCAAGCTGTTTTCCTCAGAGACGGATTGTGAAGATAAGATGTGCAAGGTGAAAGAGCATCGCAGCAGGAAGTGACCCTGTGAGAAGGCGGGCACCCGTGGAAATTGCTCTGGTGTGAAGTCTGATGAAAGCACCGAATCAGCCCACAGTCCACTGGAAAAGCAGGCTTTTCTGGAGGACTGCAGAGGATCACCTCCATAAAACACACCCGGGGTCTATTTAAAGTGGTAGAAAAACAACTTGCTAAACCTCAGTAATGACTCATGAGCACACACCTTTACCATCCCCACTACCACCAGGACGTCACGGCAGGCTCAGGTGAGATCAGGAGGCAGGAACACTCAGCCATGTTTAAGGAAACACTCAGGTCTTGCTCTGTGGTGGCGGGGGTGAAGTCTGCTGACTGGGGACCGGGGGATGGGAGGCTTAATTAAAGCAAGACACGCTGGAGAAGACAAGGACGGAGCCAAACAGTTCCTGCCACCAATGCTGGAAAACCCCCAGTCACAAGCCCATAATGGCACTCACCCCGGAATCTCAGGGCATCCCCTTTCCCCCAGGAAACTCCATCCAGGGCAAGATTCCGCCTGTCGCAAGTCTCCATCCAGCATGACCACTACAGAAAAGAACCCTATGTGCTCCAGGCCTGAACATGAACGGAAACTGGAAACACCAAACTCTGATAAAGCTGAAAGCTCACATCACTGGTGCTCTAAGCAAACAGATGACGCAAGAGCAAGTTAATGCTGGCGATGTAACAACAACAGCTTCACTCGAAGAGCTGGCCCTGTGCCTGGTTCTGTTTCCCAGTGCCTTCCACATTTTATCCTTTGACTCTCATAGCCCTGAAAGGTATCATCTCCATCTCCCAGGTGAGGAAACCGAAGCATGAAGAGGTGCAGAAAACTGCACAGGCTCACTAGCAAGAAATGGAGCTGGGATTCAAACCCATGCAAGAGTCTGTCTCCCAAATCTGTGCTCTTTGGAAAGTGCTGAAGTCCAACCTGGTGTTCTCTACCTTCCATCTCTAAAGGGCAAAAACTGGGACTGATACTATAGAAACCTCTGCCCAGCGAGAAAGTCAGAGAGAGAATTTGTCTTGTCTCTTGGCTTTTCTGATTTCTCTAAAATGAACATGATGTGTTTCCGCAGAAAAACAGAAACCAAACCAATTTTTTTCAGTGACCGCCCCCCACCCCCAACCCTCCTGCAAATCCCTCCCACGTAGCTCCCAGGAGATGATGAGCAGCACAGAGCTCGCCAGCCCTGTTCAGCCCTCGACAGCCCTGAACACTCAGCCTGTCCAGAGCAGCCCCTCAAAAACAGAAATGCAAATGCCATCTCTCCCCACATATCCCCTCCCCCAGAAAGGCTGCACGTCAGGCAGGCTGCCAAGAGGCTAGGCTGGAATCTGCTGTCGGCTACCCGGTGATCTGATTAAGAAAAGTTGGTTCATGGGGAGAGTACAATTAAAAATACATCAGCCCCATCTTAAAAATCTCACCTGTCTTTTTCAAGAACTTACTCAACACAGCGAAGAGCTCTGCTGGTTAATGACTAGCCAGCAGAAGGCCCCTGGACTTGTCATTAAGACTTCCTGGATGAGGGAAAAATTCCCCAGTTGCCCCAGAGAATTTGATGGACAAACATCAAGAGATATGGCTCATGGCCGAGAATCCACTTCCAGACGAGAGTCTGGCCCACCTCCGCAGCTTCTGGAAATTACCCTGACAAGTGGACATACACAGTCCATGCTCGTGGCTGCTACAGAAGGTCTCCCTGGGCACTGGGCAAAGGCTCCTTCAGGAGGAGACAAGGAGGTGAGAACCACAGATGTCCACCTCACCCACACTGGCGGGCACTGACACTCGTCAGAAAATAGAACCCTCAACGGATTTTTTTTCATCGTGAACAACTTACAGGGCTTATCTGTCCTAGGGATGTACGTAGAGTGTATCATGCCACCCCCCCGCCCCAGGAAAACTCTAAGCCAGCCTGAAGCATGGTAGAGATGAACCGACAAAACCCTCTATACGGGATGCCACCTACCCTACCCTGGACATTTCTCACCTGCTCAAGTTTGCAAAAGACTAGTTGTATACAGTTACTGTGATGTGCTTGCTAATATACTACGTTTCAGGAATCCTGAAAGAATTCATTGCTCTGAGACTGCAGCTGCCCAGAGGCCCTAGCACCCTAACGGGGCTCCTCCACACAAGTCCCTCTGCCCCAGTCCATGCGCAGCTGGGGGGGCTCCGCAGCACTCTGTCTCTGCTGTCTGGAACGCCAGGCACCATCTGTCCCAAGCTGAGCAGGTATGTGGCAGGAGAAACTCTGCCTGGCAATCGCGAGCCCTGGGCTGGGGCCCCAGGCCTGTCATGTTCCAGCTGTGGAGGGAGGGGCAAACCTCTTCCTTCAGTGCCTACACCTGTTGGATGAGGGGCATGTTCTGCTCAGGTCATAGGGCTTTCTATGAGAATCCAATGAGATGACGTAGGTCGCGGTGCTTTAAACACATCAGAAGCCCCATGCTGGGCAACGTGAGCCATTCATTGCATCGAATCAGAGACTGGAAGGCATCGAAACTGAGGCCTGAAAGGGAGCCCTAATGCTAAAGCGCAAGTCAGGATGCAGGAGGCAAGGCCGTGGTCCTACAGAAGGGAATCCACTTCTCATCTTCAGAGCAGAGGAAGAAATCGGGTGAGCCTGCTCAGGGCCAGCCTCTGTGGGGGTTAGAAGCAGCTTGCACCAATCCTCTAATTATGCCCCCATCCAGATGCTAGGTGATGCCCCAAATGCTCCTGCCAACACTTCTCTCTGGGCAAAGAACTGGCCTGTGCCCCCTGGGTAACAGATGCCAGGATGTGTCATTCCCCAATGCCAAGGATCAGAAGCAAAATTTAGCCCCTTGCCCTTGCCTGTGACATACAAACTAAGCAGACAGAAAAAAACACGTTATATTTCTATAAGAAAGTTTACTTAACATTATAAGAAAGAAAAAATTGCTTTTTAATGACCCCTAAAAAGATACACAGAATCCTTACGTTGTTGTTAATGGAAGTATGGCCAACCGACGCACACACTGACATGAACTGACCCACTAGGTCCTTCTCTGAAAGACACCCAGCAACTCCACCTGGGGAATGTGTCCTGTCTACCACCCTGTCCCATGAGAGACCACCGGACCACAATTAAAAATCAGCTGAAATGCACAACATTTTTCCCAGGTTCATCCTCTCCCAGCTTCCCACTGGCTCCAGCCCGCCAGCCACACTGACTCGGTTAACCTGCTCCTCCGGCCTGTGACGCGGTGACGCCCTTGACCTTTCCAGAGTCCCCAGAGGAGCGTGAGCGTTTTCTCATTGCTCCCTGACTCCAAGTGACAGAAGCAGAAACAAGAATCCAGGACAAGAATGCAGGAACACAACAACGATAGAAGACGACAGTACCGACCCCTGAGTGAACCTTCGCTGCAGTCTCCGCTCTGCCACTGAGCTTTCTCGGCAGCCTTGGGCAACTCACCTGGCCTCTTCCAGCGCTAGTGCTGTCATTTGTAAGAGGAGGACATTGGGTGAGATTAACTGAAGGGTCTTTCCAGCCCTAATATTACGGATTCCAACTGCGATGTGGAATTTTCACTTTCATCTTCCAAGTTTCTTTCGCGGTTCCTCTTAACATGCCCAGGGATAGTAATTTTCCAGAGTCAACAATATCTTTATTCTACACGTGGTTCTGCATAAATTCCAAGAGGAACTGCTTCTAAGACTTAGTTACGGGTCAGCCTTTAGTGGGGACTGCTGCTCAAGAAAGCTCAGTGAATCCCCCCGAGACAGGATCCTTGGCGACCCTTCGCCTCCCAGGGCCCTGACGTGCTGTTCACCGCTCACATACACGCCGTCACGGACACACAGCACCACGTGAGAGCCCGCCCGAAATACTACTTCTAGGCCTTCTGTTCCTATCCTCATTTTCATCACAAACTTCTACTTTCCTCTTGGCCAAGAAAACCTGAATTGCTAAAAGTAACTCCGTTCTGAAAATTCAAGTGGGATAACGAGTAATTCTCAGTCCCTCCATTACTGGATTTCCGTGCAAACAAACTCCACATCTTTCCAGGAGGCATTTTCTCGGCATGAATTCATAAGAGCAAGTGAAACTACTCTCATCCTCTCCACCCCACGTTATCCCAAATCAGTATGCCACGAACCACAGACCCAAACCCTTTAAGGCCCCAGCCTGTTGATGGAGCAGCAAGCCTCTGACCCTGGGCCTTCAGGTCAACTCTGATTCACAGCGCAATAATAACTTAGCATCAGTTTATCACTAGCTGCTTGACTTATTCATCTGATCTACCCATCTAAACTGTAAGCTTGGGGGCCAAGACTTTCCCCTTATAACCCACATGCTGTACTTGACAAGGCCTGGTGCTTCCATCCCAGAGGCCTCAACTCCAGTGACTCCTTCCCACTCCTGCCTCTCCATACTTCCCACCTTGTATCCTCAGGGATGACCCTAGTGGAGAAAGGAAAAGATGCCTGCTGCCCTCCTCCTCCGTCCCATCCTGATTCCTCCCTCCCATCTTGACTCTTTCCTCCCATCCTGACTCCTCCCTCCCATCCTGACTCCTCCCTCCCATCCTGACTCCTCCCTCCCATCCTGACTCCTCCCTCCACTATCCAGTTTGTGAAGATTTACAACTGATTACAAAGTTGCAGAGTGAGATACACATGACTGAACCCTACTACTTTGGAGCAGGGCTTGAACTGTTTTCCTCAGGGACACATCAATGCCAAGTGAGGCTCACAGCTTGAGGAAGACTCTCCCAGGCATGTGCAGAGATAAAGCACTTCTTAGCTTCCAGTCCTAACACTGTCTCACACAGCCCTCGAGAGAGCATACTAAAACACCTGAGTATACTGATAAAGGAATGATGTGCACTCAAGATACACACGCGGCCAGGAAAAAAGAAGAAAAAGTTTTGCTACATTAACTATTACCGAAAAGAAATTACCTGAGAGATTCTTCATAACTGACCACAATATATTAATACCAGAAAAAGCAGTGTTTTTCAAGCTCCAAGTCCCCGACTCACTGCCTGTATCATTCCCAGGCTTTAACTACAAGAGACATTTCCCTTCATTCATGAACAGCTTGCGCCATGAATCTTGGAACGTGTCAGGAGGACTGTGAAGACAGGCAGCCACAGCCCTGTGGGAAGTGGTCTCAAACCACATGCAAAACCAGTGTCCGTGGAAAAGTAACAGTTGTTGAGCCCCCAGCCCACCTGCCTATACACACCCCCCAACAAGCCTCCTTTTGGACTTTGGCCGTAGGCACTGAAACACTGCCACAGCACTCAGCACAGCGCTTCGCACTCCCTGGAGCTAAATCGTCAGCATAATTGTTACTGTTCTTTGATAGCAAGGTAGGCTGAGCAGTGCTTTAGAAAGCATTCGCAGCTCCAAAACTATGGGGCAACAGGCAGTTTCAAGGCATTTAGCTGGATACCGAGATCAGTGCAGAAACCTATTTGTCACCATGACAGGAGGTGATAATGTGACATTTCACAAGTTTCAAAACAGCAGGGGAAAACACCTCCCCCTCTATTATTTGCAGCAATGCTGGACTTCCAAACATACTCTTGGCGTGAACTATGGATCACTCTAATTATCCAGGCTGAATACCAAACCAACCAGGGTCCACAATCAGATCTGTGCCTGAACTTCTTGTCATGGGAACATTTTTAGCTTCTGTACCTGCAGGTTGCCCCACCAGTACCATTTTCCGCAACAAATAACAGTGTGCAAAACTCTTTATTGAAAGGGGCTCCTATGTCCACAGTGGGCTCCGGCACACAACACATTTCCCTGTTTTCTCCTCTCCCCAAGCACACCCATACCGCCTCCCCACTTTAAGAATAATATCAAGGACTCAGTATTATGCCACAAAAAATGAATGACGGAAAACCATCCCTGAAACCACCATCCACTTTCTGCTTTGAGAACAGTGTCTGCTGCTGTCCTTCAAGAATCCCCTGGAAATTTAGGAACAGAGAACACCAGAACATATTTGGGGGAAAAGAACGCATGTAGTGGCTATGTCTCCAAGGCTCAAATCCTGCTTCTGCTACTTTCTAGCTGTGTGACCTTATCCAAGTTACTAAACCTCTCCGCTTTCAATTCTGATATTAGAGACAACAGAAACTTCCCTCCTTTCACAGTTGAAAGGACTGAGTATAAGATTAATGCGTATGTCAGGTTCTGTGATGTGATTCACATCATGAGGGTTCAGTGCCGATTAGTAATGCTAATCATTAACAATGCTCTCCCAGGGACTAGCGAGCCTGGGAGACGGGGGAAGAAAGCAAGCATGAATGCTCGCCTCCCTGTACCAGCAAGATGCTTATCACTACCCAAGGCCCCTGCCCTTCTTCACCATCTCTCTTCTTGATGAGAAGCAGGGCTGCCTGCTCAGGTTTGCTCAGTAATGGATCATAAGAGTCGTCACAGAGCAAATGGCAAGAAGAAATTAGGCATTAAGTTCCAGTGTTTAAAAACTGTCAAGTTGGGGTATGAAACTCAGGAGCTTTACGTACCTCAGTGAAAACCTGAAAGGCAAGTAACTTTTATAAATACCTTTTAATCCCTTAAAATCATTAATATGTTTTTTCCTTCACCTCTTTCAACACCGTAGTTATACCTACAGCTGCAACTGCTCACTCGGATGTATTTAAAAGTCTCAGCTGAAATCATTTGGGGGTGGTGTTTTCTATGAATTTATAGAGACACATGACCATACTAATAGTTATTTTTTAAATAAGCTTGAAGAAAACTCTCCAAGACCACCCTATGCTGCTGAGGACAGAATTAATCAGGATCTATCTGCTTCCTCCTTGTAGTAAAAGTAGAAACTTCAGCAAGAAGTGAGTTTTGAGTCATTCCTTATTTATGTTCCCTTAAAAGCACTTCCACAGGGACCACCACACCTCAGGCCAAAGGACACTCGTCTCACCCGAGGGAAGCCTGATCTTCCTTCTTTCCTCACTGTTTTCTCCACTGGGGGCTCTGTTCAACTGGAAAAACGTTAGGAAAAAAAAAAAAAAAAAAAGCACAAACAAGACCCTACAGACCAAGATCAGAAAGGAGGACAGGAGAATGCTCCCTGCTTTGCATGACACCAACATTAGAGCCTCGTTTCTAGTCCAAAGTATTCAAGAACCAGTAGCTGCAGCAGTCGTTACATCTGGGTATCTCTGAAGAACCACTGGCAAGATTACCAGTCAGAATCCTATGCTGTAACCCATCAGAAATCCTTTCGGGATTTTTCAGAAAGTGGAAACTGCCTGATTTCTCACAGCACGGCCACACAGAGGAGGCCACAGAGCGTGCCTCTCCTTTCTCTCCTTCTCAGAATCGCCTGGGGAACGTGGTCAACAGGAAAGGGCTGGGCTCTCCCTGACTCCAGGAGCCCTCGTCACCTTCGCCTCTTTAGAAATTTAAATACTCGCTTATCAGGTATTAGAGAGTTGCTTTTGCAAAACTTCAAAGATCAAGATGACTTCTAAGATCATGTCCACGTCTAACACTCAACACTAAGGAGCTGAGAAGCACCGCCCCTCTCACGTCCCACACCACAGCCACTCCATGCTCCAGAGGCCTCCCCAGGCCTCCACAGGGCAGGAGCCCCTCTAAGATGGGCCAGCTGCAAGGAAAGCAACCTGCTCAGAAAGCAGCCTGCACACCCGGCTGTTAACTTGGAACAGTTACTCAAAAGAAAGGACAAAATGTTCAGCTTCAGCAAATCCCCGGATACCACTACATTTAATCACATTCCCCAAGCTTCATTTACTTTTTAAATCATCATTTCTTCCTCTTTATTTCTACCTCCTTCAGCCACACAGAAGAACTGTCTGGGGGATTACAACAATTCTTCCAAACACTCTCCTGGGAATGAGTCCCAGGAGGGTTTGATGGCAGCGGGGGAAGGAGAGAGGCACTCCTTAGGCACAGCTGAGAAAGGCAGACTGGGCAAAGGGCAAACGGAAGGACAGGTGGGAAGAGACTCAAAGTTCACAAGCTGGGGACCTCAGAAATGTGACCCCGAAGGCCAGTGCAAGCGGTAGCAACTGCCCAGGAATGACAACCTACAGCCGAGGGAGTCTGCATAAATGCGGAAGTCACGCGGTTCTCCCCACCTCTGCCCTGGAGTGTGTGTCACTGTCCAGCTTCAAATCCTTTCAGGATTTTCAGAAAGTGCAAACTGCCTGATTTCTCACAGCACGGCCACACAGAGGAAGCCACAGTGTGGCACCTCGCCTCTCTGTCCTTCTCAGAATCCCCTGGGGAACATGGTCAACAGCAAAGGGCCAGGCCCTCCCCGACTCCAGGAGCCCGGGCCCCTGCATTCGCTGTTAGCTCTGCAGGTGAGTCTGTACACATCAGGTTTGAGATCCACTGCCATGGAGCCACAGAAAAATGTTCAAGCAACAAAAACAGAAGAATCTACAAGATACACGGTTAACAGGGAAAATGCAAGTGCATCACAGCGTCTTCAGGTGCCAAGCACACAAGATGGGGAGTGAAGATAAAGGGGGAGGAGTGACGTCAGCAGGATGAGGGAGACATCCTCTGCTCCTGTCCCTCATCCCTCATCCCAACAGCACCTTGACATCCATCCATCCACAGACAAAAATGTTGTGAAGGAGATGTGGGGTCTGGTACCTTATGCCGAGGAACCTGGGAGAGGTATCACCCTCCCAAGTGCCAGAAAATTACCCTACAGACCTTAGTCTCAGCTACGGACTCCAAAGTGACCCATGAACTGGCCCCAGCTGCCCTCTGAGAACACACAGGATCACATGCAGATGAAAGCCTTCTAGGAAATCCACTAGTCCAGTGAAGAAGCTCTAGCAAAAAAAAAAAAAAAAAAAAAAAAAATCTGCATTTGGAAGATTTGGAGAGGTAAGAGGACCTGTGTGACTTTCCTCACATGATCTGCTCCCAAGGCAGCACAGCTCAATGCCAGGAGACAGCCCCAGCCACAGTTCCTTCCTTGAGACGGGGAGTGAGAGCGCATGCATGAGCACTCAGCTTCCCCAACTATAGAAAAAAGGTTCATTTCTCTCCTACCTCATCCAAGTACTGAGCCTCAGGGAGCAGAAAAAGGCTGGGGAGAACAGCAAATCAGACTCTCAGAAGGTGTTGAAAGGGACACAGATCCTACTAAACTCACTGCAGAAGCCACTAAGAAGCTTGCCCACAAGCTGCTGGGGACACTTTGCCTATGAATCCCACTAACTGGCCCACCGGCAGCCCCAACACCCCAAATCCCTCTCCCATGCACACCCTAACCCCATGGCCAGCATCTTGTGAGCACTCTTGGTGGCAGTGAACATGAGTTTTAGCAGATGGCTAGTGAGCATACCCAAAGCTAGAGTCTGCAGGCCAGGGAAAGACCACAAATCTAAGCCCTAGCACCACCCCTGGGGAGCAGAAAGGAGGCTGTCAGCACCTGCCCTGGTACACTATAGGACATAAGAAAGCATATAAGCTTAAGGATTCTGCCAAAGGAGGGAGCAAGAAGTGTGGGGCAAGTGTATCCACAGCTCTGAGAGTCTCAGAATCCCTAGCAGAGCTGACAGGTGTCTGTCTCCTTAAGTCAGTCAGTAAAGACTGAAGGCGGTAACTACCACCACAAATGTGAAGACAGCAACTTAAGACCTCGTGCAACATGAAAAATCAAGGAAACGTGGTACCAAAGAATCAAAATGATCTCCCTGTCACCAACCCCAAAGGCATAAATCTGCAGTTTATGCGAAAGAATTCAAAATAGCTATTTCAAGGAAGCTTGATGAGCTACAAGCTAACAGGATACAAGACAGACAACTCAATGATATCAGGAAACTAGGGTCATGAAAATGAGAAGCTTACCCAAGACTGAAATCGTAAAAAACCAAGCAAATTCTAGAACTGAAGAATAGAATGAAATGAAACATGTTTATGAAGAGCATAAACAGCAGAATGGGGCAGGCAGCAGACACGATCTGTAAAGTAAAGGACCTTGGAAACTACCCTGTCAGAGGAGAAATAAAAATGTAGAAGAGTGAGGAAAGCTTATGTGAACTATGAGATAAATCAGGAGAAGATATCTGTGAAATACTAGAGTCCTCGAAGGAAAAGAGAGTGGGGAAGCAGAAAGCTAATTTAAAAGAAAAGAATGGCTGAGAATGTCCCAAGTCTAGAAAGGGATTTGGCCACCCAGGTTCATGAAGCTCATACATTCCCAAACAAATGCAGCTTAAACAGAATTCTCCAAGACATACTGGAATAACCTGTCAAAAACTAAAGAGAGAGAGAATCTTAAAGGTAGCCAGAGAAAAGAAGCTTATCACTTACAAGGGAATTCCAAAAAGGCCATGAGAAGATTTCTCAGCAGAAACTTTAAAGGCCAGGAAAGCATAGATGTTACAAAGTCCTCAGATAAAAACCACCAACCAAATATACTTTACCTTGCAAAGTTTTCCCTCAGAAATGAAGGAAAGATAAATATTTTCCCAGACAAAAAGAAACAGTTCATCACTAGACCTGCCTTACAAGAAATGCTAAGAGGTATTCAAGCAGAAATGAAAAGACACTCATTAGTAACTTGAAAACATATGAAACCAAACAACACACTGGTAAAGGTTAATACAGTCAAATTCAGAATATTCTAATACAGTTATTAGGTACTGTGTTGACCACTTAACTCTACTAAAAGTAGTATTAAAAAATAACAATAACTGTATTTGCTAATGATGTTACAACACAAAGAGGTAAACTGTGACATTAAAAAAAGACTAAAAGGGTAGAGTTTTTATATACAGTCAAACTTAAGTTGATTACAACATAACAGAGACTGTTATATCAAATATCAATATATAAGCCTCATGGTGACCACAAAGCAAAACCATATTGTTTTTAAAGGTAAAGAGAAGGAAATCAAAGCATACCAACTGTCTATAAAACAATCCATCCAACAACAGCAGAATACATATTCTCAACTGTACATAGCAAAGTCTACAGGGCAGATGACAGGCTAGCTCACAAAGTAAGTTTTGGTAAACCATTGTTGCTGCTCAGTTACTCAGTCATGTCTGACTCTGTGATCCCATGGACTGCAGCATGCCAGGCTCCCCTGTCCTTCACTATCTATCTCCTGGAGTTTGCTCAAACTCATGTCCATGGAATCAATGATGCCATCTAACCATCTCATCCTAAGTTGCCCCTTACTCCTCCTGCCCTCAATCTTTCCCAGCATCAGGGTCTTTTCCAATGAGTTGGCTCTTCACATCAGGTCACATCAATCAGCTCTTAGCAAACTTAAGAAAACTGATATCATACCAAGTATATTTTCTAACCACAATGGTATAAAACTAGAAATAACATGATTAGGGTTAAATGGGAAAATAGACATGAAAATTAAACAACATACTCTTGAATAACCAATTTGTCAAAGAATAAATCAAAAGGGAAATCAAACAATGTCTTGAAACAAATGAAAATGAGAATATACTGAATCTAATAAGCTGTAGCAAAAGCCATTCTAAGAAGGAAGTTTATAGCAATAAAAATTTACATTAAGAAAAAAGAAAGCTCTGAAAAGAACCACCTAACTTTATACCTCAAGGAACTAGAAAAATAACTAAGCCCAGAGTTAGCATGTGGAAATAAAAGATGACAGCAGAAATAAAATGAAATAGAAAATAGGGGGAAAAAAATCAGTGAAACTAAGAGCAGCTCTTTCTAAAGAAGATAAACAAAATTGGCAAATCTTTAACTAGACTAAGAAAAAAAAAAAGAAGACTCAAAATCAGAAATGAGAGGATACATTACAACTGAAACCATGGGAATGCAGAAGATTCCTTTTTATTGTACACAAAGAAACTGGATAACCTAGGATAAATTCCTGGAAACATAAACTACCAAGACTGAATCAAGAAGAAGGGAGAATTTTGAACAGACCACTATCTAAGGAGATTGAAGAAATTATCAGAAAGGAAAATCCCAGGACCAGATGGCTTCACTGGTGAACTCTACCAAACATCCAAAGAAGAATTAAAGCCAACCCCTCTCAAATTCTTCCCCAAAAGAGGAGAAAATGTTTTCAAACTCATTTTACAAGGTAAACATTACCTTGACACCCAAAGACAGATAAAGACTCTAAAAGAAAACTATAGGCCAATATGTCCCTGTTGAATACAGATGTGAAAACTCAAAATAAACCAAATTCAACAGCACATTAAAAGGACTGTACCATGATCAAGTGGGATTTATCCTGGGATGCAAGGATGGTTCAACATATGTAAATCATTCAATGTGATACAACACATTAACAGAATGAAAGTTAAAAATATCAGATGCAGGAAAAGCACTTGACAAAAATACAACCTTTCATGATAAAAACTCTTAACTGACTGGGTATAAAGGGAACATATCTCAGTATAATAAAGGCCATGCATGTATGCATGCTAGTCACTTCAGTTGTGTCTGACTCTATATTGGCAAATCCATAGCTAACCTTATACTCGGTGAAAAGTTGAAAGCTTTTTCTAAGAGCTTTTTCTAAGGAGTAAGACAACTTTTACACTCCTTCCACTACTCCTATACAACATAGTTCTGGAAGTCCTAGCCGGGGGGGGGGGGGGGGGGGGGGGGGGGGGGGGGGGGGCCAAAAAGAAAAGGGAAG
>SJYA01002888.1:76008-103527 GCA_006410615.1 Neotragus moschatus
CGGGGGTGGGGGGGGGGGGGGGGGGGGGGGGGGGGGGGGGGGGGGGGGCGCGCGGAGGGGAAGGTGTCCAAACTGAAAAGGAAGGAGTTAACTGTCTGAGTTTGGAAATGTCATGATTTTACATATAGAAAACCCTGAACACTCCACCAGAAACTATTAGAATAAACTAATTCAATAAAGTTGCAGGATACAAACCAAGAAACAGGCTCAATTGTTTCTATATACTAACAACAGACTATCTAAAAGAGAAATTAACAACCCCATTTGCAATAGAACCAAAATCAATACTTAGGAATAAACTTGACCCAGAAGGTGAACATTCCATATACTGAACACAAAGACAGTGATGAAAAAAATTTAAAAACACAAATAAATGGAAACCTACCCTGTGTTCTTGGATTGCTAGAATATTGTTAGAATGTTAAAATTCCTTAACTACCTAAAGCAATATACAGATTTACTGCAACGCCTACAAAAACTTATTTGAGCTTTCTAAAAGCTCAAGTAAGTTGGGGGGGGGGTTGGTTTGGATTTATAGGGGACAGTGGTTTATTTTGTTTACTGAGCCACATGGCATATGGAACCTTAGTTCCCCAAACAGGGAACAAACTCATGTCACACGCATTGGAAGGACAGAGTCTTAACCACTGGACTTCCATGAAAGGTCCCAACCCTAAAATGTAGATGGAAGCACAAAAGATGCTAATAGCCAAGGCAATCCTGAGAAGGAAAAATATAGCTAGACACATGACACACTTGGTGTCAAAGTATATCACAAAGCTACCGTAATCAAAACAGTATGGCACTAGCATTAAAAACATACATGTGACAACGGAACAGAACAAAGAGACCAGAAATAAGCCTTCACATATACAGTGGACGAACAGTTGACAAGGGAGCCAAAAAAAAAAAGGATCTCTCTTCAATAAATGATGGTAGGAAAACGGATAATGACATGCATGAAATTGGACCCCTATCATACCCAACTCAAAAACCAACTAACAATGGATTAAAGACCTCAACATAAAACTTGAAACCATAAAATTCGTAGAAGAAAACACAAGGGGAAAGCTTCCTGAAATTGGTCTTGGCAACGTTTTCTTTTGGATATGTACCAAAAGCACAAGCAACAAAAACAAGCGGCACCATGGTCAAATCACAAAGCTTCTGTAGAGCACAAGGAACAAAAGGAAAGGGAAGCCTATGGAATGGAATATTTGCAAACCGTTTATCAAACAAGGGGTTGCTATCCAAACTATATGAGGAAATCACACAACTTAATAGCAAAAATCCCAAATAATCCATTTTAGAAGTGTGTGGAGAACCCGAATAGACATGTTTCCAAAGACAATATACAGATGGCTGACAAGTATATGAAAAGGAACTAATTATCAAGGAAAATCACCTCACACCTGTTAGCTATTATCAAAAAGACAAGAGGTAAGTGTTGGCAAGGACGTGGAAAAAAGAAATCCTTGTGCACTATGGGGAGGAATGTAAATTGGGATAGTCGCTATGGAAAATAGTATGGTGGTTCCTCAGAAGATTAAAAACAGAACTGTCTTATGATCCAGCAATCCCATTTCTGGTATATACCCAAAGGAAATAAAAACAGGATTTTGAAGAGATATCTACACTCTTCTTGTATGCTCACTAAGCATTATTCACAACGGCCAAGAAATGGAAAGATCCTAAGTATCCATCGAATGATGCACAGATAAAGATCATGTGTGTGTGTGTGTGTGTATGTGTACACACGCATACACAATCTCAGATCCCATGGTCACTTTCAGAGAAAGGAAATGCCAGATTGGGAATAAAGGTGGAGAGAAACCTACTAACCCATTCCTCTTAGTCCTAGCATCTTGAACTATATCAATACCTTTTTACCTAAGACACCTTTTAATTGCTTAAACTTGAAAGAGGATTTGGGCTGAGCAGACATGAAATATAAGCAAAAATAAGTAAAAATAATGATTTTGGAAAAAAGAGAAGTAGCAGCCTTGGGGTTGGTGTTCCAGGGTTTTCGTGGTTTCCTGCATGAAAGCACTCTTAGCTTTGGCCCAGAGTCGTCCTCTTGCTTGCCTGGGTTTACTGCATGGGCTGCAGAAGTCAAGGTGGAGACAACCCAGCTTCCAGCCAAAGGATTAGTGCCCTCTAAGTTCCTCAACGGAGAAGGTAATGGCACCCCACTCCGGTACTCTCGCCTGGAAAATCCCAAGTTCCTCAAGAGGCTCCTCGTTTGTTCTCTTCCTGAATTCTGTCTCCCACTTGGACTGTACACTTTTTGCAAGAAAAGGCTATTCCTCAACCACCTTAACATTTCTCTTGATGCCTAGAGTCAACTGATGCCTCCAGCAACATAAGACAGATGATTTAGAGACAGACCCTGAGCTCTGGAATTAAGTTCCTAGAAGCTATTATAGAAACTGCTTTGAGTTGTTCTGCCTGATTATAAAGTATACGTTCCTCTATGAAGATAACAGCCTCCCCTTTCCCTCTTTGGAGCCACACACCAGCCCAGAAAACACAGGGGAACAACAGTCCTCATGACCAAGTTTACAGCAAAATTCTGCCCTTGTGTTTGGCTTTCTGCTGAACACCGAAATCCCTGAAACCACTCCCTCTTCTCATTCCCTCTTCCTCTCAGTGAGAACAAACTCGGCCACATTTCCTTTGAATTTCACTTCAAGGGAGTCTGATTAAGGTTGTTCAAGGCACATTAGTTGACAAGTGAGGCCAGAACATAATCTATTGGAGAAGCCATGAGACAGCACCTGTCTAATGAGAGGAGAGCAGGTAATTCAACAGTACTAAGTGATCACATCTGTCTCTGCCAGAGGCAAAAACCCACTTACACACACACACACACACACACACACACAGACACACCCCTTTCTTTTGGCAGACTGGAACCCACTGGGTGAAGGGAGAGGGATTCCAGGTTACCCCAAAGCCACCTCCCTGGGCTTGACGGAGTTAAAAATTCAGTTTGGCTCAAGCATTCTCAGATAGCAGAGAGTATATGTGCTTGAACTGCTGAGTTGGATCATTTTCTGCTTATGCCTTAAATATAAGTGGGGATGTTATAAATAACTTAGTGGGGATGTTATAATAAGTTGCATAGCATCAGTCTCACTATTTTAAAAGTAGGCTCTGAAATGTCTGGATGCTGCTAGAAAATGCTGTGAAGTTAGTGGATACCTTGTCCATGGACTTGGGAGGAAATACAGCACAGTGTTAGGTGCTAAAGACATGAGCAGAGCCTTGTGGGTGTTTGTAGGGGGGGGGGCGGAATTAACAGTTTTATAAAATGCTAGACTTTACATTAAAGAGCTTTTCATGTCATCACTCTGCATCTGTACAAAAACCCCATCAGAAACATGATGCTCATTACCATCCTAAGAATCTAGACACAGAGCTCGAAAGCGGACCCACAGAGCCCACACTAAGTTCTCCCACAGCTCCACACAGCCTCTCAGCCGTGACCTTTCAAGGCCAGCTAATTTAGGGGCTCCACAGAGAAAGAAACTGATAAATCAGGCCATGCTCCCAAGGTCACTCAGCATGTCCACGGACAAGCCTTCCTGTGTTTGTGCTACTTAACTAGAGTGACCAGGTCACCTGGAATGCTCTGTTTAGGGGCTAAGAAAGCCTTATACCTATACTACTCTCTATCTGCTTTCAGACTCTGGAAGGAATACGTCAACTAATTTACATTTTTATTTTTTTTATATCTATGCAGGTTAATAAGAAAGATTCAAATGGGGCTGTGATTTTAATTTACAGGTAAGATACAATTAAACAGCTGACAAATAGAAAGCCTTGTGAGCCTTTGTGACTCCCACCACTCTTGGAAGGCCTTTGCTCATTCTTCTCAATCTATTCAAATCTAAATCACAGTCCAAGGTTGAGCTCCAGAAGCCCAGAGTGTGCCTGTGCCTATCTGTGTGTGTGTGTGTGTGTCTGTGTGCGTGCGCACGCGCGTGCAATGTAGTTCTGAACACACCCAGAATAGGTAGCATAGAGAATGGAAGAACACACACCTTATAGTCTGAGACAAATCCCAACCCCGCCACTTAATGGCTCTTTGGGAAACTAGTATCATTTTGTTTCACTTCTCTCACATGTAAATAAGGAGACAACTTTGTTCCTTAGACGATTATCAGTTCACTTTAGTCGCTCAGTCGTGTCCGACTCTTTGTGACCCCATGAATCACAGCACGCCAGGCCTCCCTGTCCATCACCAACTCCCGGAGTTCACTGAGACTCACGCCCATCGAGTCAGAGATGCCATCCAGCCATCTCATCCTTGGTCGTCCCCTTGTCCTCCTGCCCCCAATCCCTCCCAGCATCAGGGTCTTTTCCAATGAGTCAACTCTTCGCATGAGGTGGCCAAAGTACTGGAGCTTCAGCTTTAGGATCAGTTCTTCCAAAGAAATTCCAGGGCTGATCTCCTTCAGAATGGACTGGTTGGATCTCCTTGCAGTCCACGGGACTCTCAAGAGTCTTCTCCAACATCACAGTTCAAAAGCATCAATTCTTCAGTGCTCAGCCTTCTTCACAGTCCAACTCTCACATCCATACATGACCACAGGAAAAACCTTAGCCTTGACTAGACGGACCTTAGTCGGCAAAGTAATATCTCTGGTTTTGAATATGCTATCTAGGTTGGTCATAACTTTTCTTCCAAGGAGTAATATACCAGAGATCATAGGAGATACAGTTTTTACCCTGGTACAGGGCTGGCACATAGATGTTTAAAAAATCACTATTAGCTCCATGAATCATCCCTAAACCACCCAACTTTACCATCACCTCTCCATTTTCAATTGCCAAAACATTTGACGGTCCTGTTGCAGGCACTCGTGTATTACAGCAATCGGTATCCACAGTTTATCTGCCCCAAAAGACAGACACCTTGGGGCGGTGGGGAGTGAGAAGCTGGGAGGAAAGCTAATTACTACCTTTACATGCCTTATAGCCTCTTGTAAAATGCTCTTGATAATAGAGGCTCCAATATTTTGGAATTAGCTAGTTCAAGGGGAAACAAGCTTCGAGCAATTAGAACAAGAACAAGGACTGCAAAGGCAGTTTATCCTCCAGTCAAAGGTTTGGCGATGTACATCCCACTGCACTGCCAGAGCCTCTGGAGGGTCCTTAGTCTTATCCACCAAGAGGGGAAATTCACACTCATCTAAGTTTCAATAAACATCCCGCAGCCTACTACACACTAGCACTGTGCAAGCCCCTCTGTGCGCGTGTGTTCAGTCGCGTCCAACTCTTTGCAGGTGACCCCATGGGCTGTAGTCCACCAGGTTCCTCTGTCCATGGGATTCTCCAGGCAAGAATACTGGAGTAGGATGCCATTTCCTCCTCCAAGGGATTTTCCTGACCCAGGGATCCAACCCACGTCTCCTAAGCCTCCTGCACTGCAGGCAGATTCTTTACCCACTAAGCCATCAGGGAAGCCCTGTGCAAGGCCCTAGGAGATGCAACGACGCCTAGGAAACAGAACGCACCTTCATAATAGAATGGCGTCCTGGCATAATAGAATGGTGTCTACCAAAGGCCACAAGCCGTCAAGGAGCACAGACGAGGTCCTGTTCTTGCAAACCACCTGGGCCTCAGTTTTCTCCGCTGGAAATGAGGAAGCTGCATAGACTTGCACAGACTGTCTCCAAGGGTCAAGTGCAGCGCTGTCGATTAGCCTGTTAATAAATTGCCACTGCCATGTGTAAAACAGCTAGTGGAGACCTACGGTACAGTACAAGGAGCTCAGCTCGGTGCTCTGTGATGACCTAGGTGGGTGGGATGGGNGGACAGGAGGAGAAAGGGACGATGGAGGATGAGATGGCTGGATGGCATCACTGACTGAGGGGCGTGAGTCTGAGTGAACTCTGGGAGTTGGTGATGGACAGGGAGGCCTGGTGTGCTGCGATTCATGGGGTCACAAAGAGTCGGACACGACTGACTGAACTGAACAAATTCCTAATTACCTTTCCCAAATAACTTATTTATAATAATACTGTAAAAATGTTTAGCTAATTCGAGGAACTCTCAGTAGTATTTGGGGAAGACCAGAGTACAGTAAATAGTCAGGTCCACAGGTCTTTGGAAAACCTGTCCTCAAAATCCCTCTTCCTGTCCTCTGATTGTTCTAACAGACAGTGCCAGCTCCAAGAGTATTCAGTTTGTAGATGGATCCATGGGGTTATAGCCAGGACCTTCTCTCACCTTCACGCAATGCATGAAGGTGACTTAGCCATGATAGAAATGGGGCTCAGTTAGGGCCAGGAAAAAAAAAATCTCTTAGGTTGAGCCCTAGCAGATTAATACTCTTTCCTCAACTTTCCCCAAAAGGATTCATGAACATCAAACTATGACTTCCAGCTTTGCCTGGAATTTTTAGAACTGGCTTTCTTCATGTCATGATTTAAATGCAACCAAGTCATAGACAGGCGATGGAAAAGACACAGGTGAGTGATGGAAGTTCCTTAAAAACAGTGGTCCCAGCACTCTTGAAACCACACTGCCTGGCAAGCCACTCTGTAGATACGATCAAGTAACAAGGGCCCTGGATTTAGTGAGGATCCATGCTGGTCCCATCTATGCAGTATCTTCACTCTTCCCTGAGAAGATGCAACCCAGCAGCCCCAGGGCTAAGCAGCAGGTGATTCCAGAACAACTAGACCTGACACAGCTCCCTCTCACATCCACGGTTCCCAGCCCAGCAGTGACTTGACCTACTCTCATCACAGCTCCTGAAACTACACACATAAACAAGTCTACAGAAATACTGTTTCAGCTGCTAAGTTCTGCCCGACTCTTTGCAACCCCATGGACTGTAGGCCCCAGGCTTCTCTGTCCATGGGATTTCCCAGGAAACAATACTGGCGTGGGTTGCCATTTCCTTCTCCAATAGAAATGTATTATACAGACACAATAAATAAAAATCATTTTAATAAAGTAAACATGTATCATAGTTGATGGGAGTCAATTCTTTTCTGATGAGAAGAGTCATTCGGAAAGTTCCAGGGTTTTTGCAGTTAAAACCACTTTAGGGGAAAAGGCTAAAAAATGCATCAGCTGAACTACAAAGAAAATGGCACCAACTTAGATAATTGGATGTAAAATTTTATACTCCCAATACTTTTTATGTGTGTAATTTAGGTCATTCTGTAAAATTCACTATAATTGTTAAGACACCCCAAGATTTCACATTTGGTTCTAGACTTAAGATTTAAAGTGACTTTATGCTGCTTGCACTAAGCTATCTTTATTCATTAAAATTTGGGGGAAACGAGTGATTACTTACTATTTGCGAGATGCCCAAGGAAAGCAAAACATTTGATCTTCTTAAAACTAAAAGGTAGAAACTCCTCCCAAACACAGGGCTAAGTGGGTGAACAGAGGAGAAAACAGAAGTGATGCCTCAGTGCACCGGAAGTAATTTTAACTGACAAGCACTACGAGGTCATTGGGTTTGTTAGGCAATATGGAGGTAAACTGTTTCCCATATGAGGCTGCAGTTGCAAGTCAGGACTGGAGTAGGGGTCTCCCAAGTGGTCCAGGGGATAAGAATCTGCCTTGCAATGCAGGAGAAGTGAGTTCGATCCAAGGCCAGGAAACTAAGATCCCACGAGCCGCAGAGCAGCTAAGCCTGCCTGCCACCACTGTGCTGGCACACTGCACCTAAAGAGCCCGCGTGACACCATGAAGAACCTACGTGCCTCAACCCAGGCCCAACACAGCCCAGTTAGTTAGTGAATTAATGTTTAAGAGGAGGGCAGGAGTGGTAAGTGCTGTACTGTCACACCCACCCGACAGGATGGAAATCCTCCAAGCCCACAAAAAATTCTCAGTCCTTCCTGCGTTTTGCAATCAAAACAGCAGCCAGCCTTTAAAGGAATGGAAACTGATTCTTTTCATTCAGCACACCAGTAGAAACAGGACCGGATAAACTACTGAAGAGTCATGATGCAAAGAGGACCGTGCTAAGAATTCGGGCCAATTGTCCAGCTGTTGTTGACCAATGCAAAGAAATAGAGGAAAAGAACAGAATGGGAAAGACCAGAGATCTCTTCAAGAAAATTAGAGATATCAAGGGAACATTTCATGCAAAGATGGGCACAATAAAGGACAGAAATGGTATGGACCTAACAGAAGCAGAAGACATTAAGAAGATGTAGCAAGAATACACAGAGGAACTGTACAAAAAAGAGCTTCATAATCCAAATATCCATGATGGTGTGATCACTCACCTAGAGCCAGACATCCTGGAATGCAAAGTCAAGTAGGCCTTAGGAAGCATCACTATGAACAAAGCTACTGGAGGTGACGGAATTCCAGTTGAGCTGTTTCAAACCCTGAAAGATGATGCTGTGAAAGTGCTGCACTCAATATGCCAGCAAATTAGGAAAACTCAGCAGTGGCCACAGGACTGGAAAAGGTCGGTTTTCATTCCAATCCCCAAAAAAGGCAATGCCAAAAAATGTTCCGACTACCACACAATTGCACTCATCTCACACACTAGCCAAGTAATGCTTAAAATTCTCCAGGCCAAGCTTCAACAGAATGTGAACCGTGAACTTCCAGATGTTCAAGCTGGATTTAGAAAAAGCAGAGGAACCAGAGATCAAACTGCCAACATTCAATGGATCATTAAAAAAGCAAGAGAGTTCCAGAAAAACATCTATTTCTACATTATTGATTACACCAAAGCCTTTGACTGTGTAGATCACAACAAACTGTGGAAAATTCTTCAAGAGATGGGAATACCAGACCATTTTACCTGCCTCCTGAGAAGTGTGTACGCAGGTCAAGAAGCAACAGTTAGAACCAGACATGGAACAATGGACTGATTCAAAATTGGGAAAGGAGTATGTCAAGGCTGTATATTGTCACCCTGCTTATTTAACTTATATGCAGAGTACATAATGCAAAATGCTGAGCTAGAGGAAGCACAAGCTGGAATCAAGATTTCTGGGAGAAATATCAATAACCTCAGATATGCAGATGACACCACCCTTATGGCGGAAAGTGAAGAGGAACTAAAGAGTCTCTTGATGAAAGTGAAAGGAGAGTAGGAATGCTGGCTTAATAGTCAGTATTCAATAAACAAAGATCATGGCATCTGCTCCCATCACATCATGGCAAATAGATGGGGAAACAGTGGAAACAGAAACAGACTTTTTTGGGGGGGTGGGGGGCTCCAAAATCACTGCAGATGGTGATTGCAGCCATGAAATTAAGTGACGCTTGCTCCTCGGAAGAAAAGCTATGACCAACCTAGACAGTATATTAAAAAGCAGAGACATTACTTTGCCAACAAAGGTCCGTCTAGTCAAAGCTATAGTTTTTCCAGTGGTCATGTATGGACATGAGAGTTGGACTATAAAGCACCAACGAATTGATGCTTTTGAACTGTAGTGTTGGAGAAGACTCGAGAGTCCCTTGGACTGCAAGGAGATCAAACCAGTCCATCCTAAAAGAAATCAGCCCTGAATGTTCATTGGAAGGACTGATGCTAAAGCTGAAATTCCAATACTTTGGCTACCTGATGCGAAGAACCGACTCATTGGAAAAGACTCTGATGCTGGGCAAGATGGAAGGCAGGAGGAGCTGGGATGACAGAGGATGCAATGGGTAGATGGCATCACTGACTTGAAGGACGTGAGTTTGAGCAAGCTCCGGGAGTAGGTGTTGGACAGGGAAGCCTGGTGTGCTGCAGTCCATGGGGTCGCAGAGTCAGACACGACTGAGCAACTGAGCTGAACTGTCCAGCTGGAGGGCACACAGTACACCTGGTCCCCCTCACTTCCAGAACGAACCGCAAGTTCAGAGATCCTCAGGTTCAACAACTCAGTAGAAGGAATCACTGAAAGCTGCTGTGCTCACTGCTATGGCTTGGATACAGATAAAACCAGGGAAGGATACAGACATTGGCCAAGGAAGAGATACGTGGGGCAGAGTCGGAGGAGCAGCAAGTGCATTACCTTCCTGCAACCGACGTGTATCACAGACCACACACAGAACACTGTCAACCAGGGAGGGCTGCCCAAGCCCGATGGTGAGAGTTCTCACTGGTGCTCGTTATGGCGGCATGACTAACTGCTGGGCAACAATAAAATATATACTGGTTTCTGCCACCAGTTCCTAATATTTGGTCTTTGGCCCTGCTTCCTGACACAGAGCTCCTGAGTCCCTTAGAATCTCCTGAGTGATAAGACCACCTTTTGTTCTAATGACGTAACTCTCTGTGGGCTGCCGGATGAGGGGCCAGTGAATAGAAAGACCAAGACATAATTGGAAGCTTGGAACATTTGGCCCCATCACCCATTCTCCAGGGAGAAAAGAAATTGAGCTTTGCCTACATGATAAACCCTTGATAAAAAGCCCCAAAACACAGGGTTCAAAGAGCTTCCAGACACATCCATGCACCAGGAGACTGACATACCACAACTCTACACAGACAGAGACATCTGTGTTTAAGACCCTCCTGGATCTCACTCTGTGTCTCTTCATCAGGCTGTTCATCTACAGCCTTTATTATATCCTCTGTAATAAACCAGGACCTGTGTTTTCCTGAGTTCTGTGAGCTTTTCTAGCAAACTATCAAACCCAAGGTGGAGAGTCAGAAGTAGTTTGCAACTTGGCACCTGAGGTTGGTGTCTGAAGTCGGGGGGGGGCAGCCGTGTGGGACCAAACCCTTAACCTGTGGGGTCTGATGCTAACTCCAGGTAGACAGTGTCCGATTTCACTGCTGGACACACAGTTGGTACCTGAGAATTGGTCAGTGTGGGGGAAAAGCCCACATATCTGGGGTCAAAAGTGCTGTGCGGGTGGTTGTATGAGAGTAAAGGAAAAGAGGCTGTCTTCAGCAGACACTGCCTGCATGGCTGATCTCCAACCCCTCCAGGCATGACTCAGAATCCCCAGTTTAAACCATTCTTGATCTTTCTGGCATGGCCACACCCCATCCTAAGATGTGGCCAGCTCCCACCCAAAATCATACTGGTCTTCCTGGAATATCCACCCCCCATGCTGAATCACTGTTCAGCCTTGACAAAAGCCAGACCTCTTTGCAGGAAAGGTTAAATTTACCCACGTGCAGAGAGTAAACAACTCACTATCATTTCAGGTATGAAATCAGATATATGTGCTTAGTCACTCAGTCCTGTCCGATTTTGTGATCCCACGGATTGTGGCCCACCAGGCTCCTCTGTCCATGGGGATTCTCCAGGCAAGNTGTGAAAGTGCTGCACTCAGTATGCCAGCAAATTTGGAAAACACAGCAGTGGCCACAGGACTGGAAAAGTTCAGTTTCATTCCAGTCCCAAAGGGCTGGGTTGCCTCTAGCCAAACAACTAATTGGGAGGGAGTGCAACCCGACCCATCAGCAGATAACTGGATTAAAGCATTCCTGAGCAAGGCCCTACCCACCAGAGCAAGACCTAGTTTTTCCCACCCTGTTCCCCCATCAAGAAGCTTACAGAAGCCTCTTAGCCTCGTCCAGCAGAGGGCAGACAGAAGAAGCAAGAACAACGACAATCCCACAGTGGCTAGAACAAAAGCCACATTATAGAGAGATAATCAGGATGAAAAAGCAGAGAGTTACATCTAAGACGAAGGGACAATGTAAGACCCCAGATAAATGACTAAATGAAGTGGAGATAGGAAACCCTCCAGAAAAAGAATTCAGAATAATGATAATGAAGATGATCCAAGATCTTGAAAAAACAATGGAGAACATGCAAGAAATGTCTACCAGAGACCTAGAAGAACTAAAGAGCAAGCACAGACGCACAATACACTAGAAGGGATCAGTATTAGAATAACTGAGGCCGAAGAATGGATAAGTGACCCGGAGGACAGAATGGTAGAAATCACTACCACAGAACAGACCATACACAAAAGAAAAAAGTGAAGACAGCCTAAGGGACCTTTGAGACAGCATTAAAACACACCAACATTTGCAATATAGGGGTCCCAGAGGGAGAAGAGAGGAAGGACCTGAGAAAATATTTGAAGAGATAATAGCTGAGTACAACTGGAGTACAGTTGATTGGGCTTCCCTCATAGCTCAGATGGTAAAGAATCTGTCTGCAATGCAGGAGACCGGGGTTTGATTCCTGGGTAAAATTTCCTTCTCCAGATCCCCTGGAGAAGGAAATGTCAACCCACTCCAGTATTCTTGTCTGGAGAATCCCATGGACAGAGGAGCCTGGCGGGCTACAGTCCACGGGGTTGCAAGAGTCAGACATAAGTTAGCGACTAAAGAGAGAGAGACCTGAAAAATTCCCTAACATGGGAAAGGAAATAACCAACCACATCCAGGAAGTGCAGAGAGACCCAGGTAGGAGGAACACACCAAGAGGCACAGTAATCAAACTGACAAAAATTAAAGACCAAGATAAAATATTAAGAGCAACAAGGGAAAAACAACAAACATACAAAGGAACTCCCCACAGGCTTATCAGCTGATTTCTCAACAGAAACTCTACAAGCCAGACAGCAACTGCACGATATATTTAAAGTGATGAAAGGGAAGAACTTACAACCAAGAATACACCATCCAGCCAGACTCTCATTCAGATTTGATGAAGAAATTAAAAGCTTTCCAGACAAACAAAACTTAAGAGTATTAGTATCACCAAACCAGCTTTACAACAAATGCTAAAGGAACTTCTCTAGGCAGGAAGCACAAGAGAAGGAAAAGACTTATCTAAAGAAAATAAATCCAACTAAGAAAAGATAATAGGATCATATATATCGATAATTACTTCAAATGTAAATGGATTAAATGCACCAACCAAAAGACACAGACTGGCTGGGTGAATACAAACCTGTGCAGGTCTGCACTTCACATCACTCTGCTTGACCCTTCAAACTGTATGTAATTATGTTATATTTTTAGGTTAATCATGTTTCCTTTATGGCTTGTAATTGTAACAATCTTTTCTTTTTTCTCTGCCTATTGATTGTGAAAATGGATAAACATCTTTTACTATTGTGATTATGTAATGATTACTCACTTAATAGCATTGTATCGTGATTGGTTAACACAACAACAATAGAATTCTATATTACCAAAATTACCATTTAATAGAAAAATCTGTAATCACTTTTCAAATGCATATCAGAATTTTCAGATGCATATCAGAATTATCTTGGAATTTTTGAAAAATGCAAATGGCCAGGTATTGCTTTTTTTCTCCAAAGCTCCAGATATGTTTCTACTGAGCAGCCATATTTAAAAACAACTGGACTGTCTGATGGTTTTTTACTTTTATCCAGTTATTTCAGTTTATCTATTTCATATTCAGTGTTCCTGTTTCATTTAGTTTATGTTTTCCAATTTCTCCATCTCTTTTTCTAAAGTTCTTACTCAAGCCTTTATCAAGCACTGTAGAAATGCTTTTGTATCCATACATATAAATAGTATAATATATATATTTTAAAAACTTACAAATTTTTTCCAAACTAAAAAATTTATGACATTTTGATTCCACTTAACTTAGTATGTATAGAATGCTGCATTTCTAATTTAAAAAAAGAAAACAGATATGCAATAAGCAACAAAGTTTTATTTACTGTATAGCACAGAGAACTATAGTCAATATCTTGTAATAACGTATAATGGAAAACAATCTCACAAATAATATATGTGCATATGTATAACTGAATCACCTTGCTGTGCGCCTGAAATATTTTAAGTCAACTATACTTCGATAATATATATATATAAAGAAAATAAACAAGTGGGACCTAATCAAACTTAAAAGCTTTTGCACAGCAAAGGAAACTAAACAAGGTGAAAAGACAATCCTTAGAATAGGAAAAAAGAATAGAAAATGAAACAACTGACAAAGCATACAAGCAGCTCATGAAATTCAATACCAGAAAAACAACCCAATCAAAAAGTGTGCAGAAGACCTAGACAGACATTTCTCCATATAGAGACATACAGATGGTTAATAAAGACATGAAAAGATGCTCAACTTAGCTCATTACTAGAGAAAGGCAAATCAAAACTACACTTAGATATCACCTCACACCAGTCAGAATGGCCATCAAAAAATCTACAAACAATACATACTGGAGAGGGTATGGACAAAAGAGAACTCTCTTGCACTGCTGGTGGAAATGTAACTTGATATAGCCACTTTGGAGAACAGTATGTGCTGTGCTTAGTTGCTCAGTCATGTCTGATTCTTTGTGCTTTTTTTTTTTTTTTTTTTTTTTTTGGTATCATTTAAACATATATATATTTTTTTTTGATTACAGTTTCAATTTCCATGCTTGTAATGGGTCTGTTAAGATTTTCTAAAAAATACGGAACGCTTCACGAATTTGCGTGTCATCCTTGCGCAGGGGCCATGCTAATCTTCTCTGTATCGTTCCAATTTTAGTATATGTGCTGCCGAAGCGAGCACAGATTCTTTGTGCTTATAGTCTACAGTCCCAAGGACTATAGCATGTCAAGCTCTCTGTCCATGGGATTCTCCAGGCAAGAATACTGGAATCGGTCGCCATGCTCTTCTCCAGGGGATCTTCCCAACCCAAGGATGGACCCAGATCTCCCACATTGCAGGCGGATTCTCTACCATCTGATCCACCAGGGAAGCCCGGAGGACAGTATGGCAATTCCTTACAAAACTAGGGAATGAAACCACTATGTGACCCAGCAGTCCCACTACTGGGCATATCCCCGGAGAAAACTGTAACCGAAAAAGACACACGTACCCCAGGGTTCACTGCAGCACTATGTACAATAGCTAGGACATGGAAGCAGCCTAGACGTCCATCAGCAGATGAATGATTTTAAAGAAGCTGTGGTACATAAATGGAATATTACTCATCCATAAAAAGGAACACAGTTGAGTCAATTCTAATCAGGCAGATGAACCTAGAGCCTATCATACAGAGTGAAGTAACTCAGAAAGAGAAATCAGGTTTCTCTATCATATATAAACAAATATCATATATTAACACATATGTACAGAATCTAGAAAGATGAGACTGATGAACCTATTTTCTAGGGCAGCAGTGGAGATGCAGAAAGAGAGAACAGGCTTGTGTACACACAGGGGGAAGGAGAGGGTGCCCATGCCTACTCTTCCATGGACAGAGTATCATGGAAACATAAACACCACCATATGCAAAACCGTTGGCCAGTGGGAATTTGCTCTATGGCTCAGGGAGCTCAACCCAGTGCTGTGTGACAACCTAGAGGGGTTGGATGAGGTGGGAGGTGGGAGAAGGTTCAACAGAGAGCAGACAAATGTGTACCTACGGCTGATTCACGTTGATGTATGGCAGAAATCAACAATATTGTAAAGCAATTAATTATCTTTCAGCTATAAATTTTTTTTTTTTAAGTTTTATCTTTCTTGTTCCAGTTCATCAAGGTAACAGGACCTAGCCTGGAGCACTTCACATTAAGAACTGACTACACAAAGATCACGGGCAAACTAGTGCGTACTCACAGGAAGGAGCGAGTGGTCAAGGTCTGTTAAATGAACAATAGTGGAGGGGACTGGACCAGTTTATAGCTTGGAAGGGCCTTGGGAAGGCTGTTTTCCATCTTAAAAACATCTGAAGAGCTGTCGTGTAGAGTACAATAGGCATTCTCCCTGACTCTAGCGGGCAGGAGTGGGGCCCATAGGTGGGATTCAGAAGGAAGCATCAGTTTCTGAGACAAGAACCATCTGTGACTGTGTGAGTACTTCATGGGCTCAGAACCCCAGGCTTCTCCACTGCCCGGTGGACACCAGCCCCAGAAAGGGGTGCTGCAGCAGTTGAGCCACCTGGGGATAAGAATTCTACATGACTAGTCATCTCAGTGTTTATCCAGATACATGACGGTGAGGCCCCTGGAGGAGGGCATGGCAACCCACTCCAGTATTCTTGCCTGGAGAATCCCACGGAAAGAGAAGCCTGGTGGGCTACAATCCATGGGGTTGCAAAGAGTCAGACACGACTGAGGCAACCTGGTATGCAGGCACGCTGAAGGCAAGGAATAAGAATGAAAAAATTCTGTAACATTAGCACCAGACCCAGAAAATCCCTGAAGGTCTCCTCCTTAGACAGCACAGACAGGAAAAACTTTTTTTTTTTTTTTTTAAGATTTTTTTTTTTTCAATGTGGACCATTTTTAAAATCTTCATTAAATTTGTTACAATATTGTTTCTGATTCATGTTTTGGTTTTTTGGCCATGAGGCATATAGGATTCTTAGTTCCCCAAACAGGGATCAAACCCACACCCCCTGCATTAGAATGTGAAGTCTTAACCACTGGATCATCAGGGAAGTCCCCGGGAAGAACCTTTCCTAACAGGCGCCAAGAGAAGGACAGGAGGTAAAGTGAGAACTTAATGTGCAAAAAAGAGAGACGGTGTGCAGCCCTGGCCTACTGTTTGCTACGGACATGCCTAGAATACTCAAGGTGACCTGCTCAGCACCTTCGGCCCTGTCGCAGCTCCCACGGGGTCTGGTTTAGGACTGAGCACACAGCAGGCATTCAGGAGAGTCCTTCGGTCAGACAGTATCATCACCTCTCACCCAAACTCTTTAGTTTACAGTGAGGAAGCTGGCTAGAGGCACGGCTGTGACGGGACTTTGGGCCTTTACAACATGCATGTTTCATCTTCCGTCCAGAAACAGGACTTAGATGGAAAATGTAAGAGGTTTCTGGAAGATGCTCTACACGGGCTATATATGTGCAGAATGACAGCAAATAAACCCAGAAATGACCCTCAAGAGACCTTAGGGGAAGAGCAGTGTATTCTTTGGGGACAGAAGCTTGGCCTAGGAAGAAGGGAGATGCTGGTATTTCAACCCAGTGAAACACTAGATTAGATGCCAGTAAGTGTCTACAGGAAGAAGTATACACACTATAAATNTGACAGCAAATAAACCCAGAAATGACCCTCAAGAGACCTTAGGGGAAGAGCAGTGTATTCTTTGGGGACAGAAGCTTGGCCTAGGAAGAAGGGAGATGCTGGTATTTCAACCCAGTGAAACACTAGATTAGATGCCAGTAAGTGTCTACAGGAAGAAGTATACACACTATAAATTATTAAGGCCCTTTGCCACACCTAGATAGAACCTAACAGATACACATGATTCAGCTAAGCAAGCCCCACACTTTCACTTGGGTCACTTGTAGAGACGTGGATGGACCTAGAGACTGTCATACTGGGTGAAGTAAGTCAGAAAGAGGAAAACAAATGCCGTGCATCAGTGCACACAGGTGGAATCTAGAAAAACGGTACTGATGATCCTATTTGCAATGCAGAAACAGAGAAAGGGATGTGGAGAACAAATGGATGGATACCCAGGGGAAAGCCTGGGAGGGACTGGGAGATTGGAATCTATATACACTGTTGATACTTTGTATAAAACAGATCACTAAGGGGAACCCAGTGTAGAGCACAGGGAGCTCTCCTTAAGGCTCTGTGGGGACCAGAGTGGGGAGAAAGTCCAGAAGGGAGAGGATGTATGTATGGCTGATTTATTTTGCTGTACAGCAGAAACTGACACATTGTAAAGTAACCATAGTCTAATAACAGTTCATTTTTAAAAACCCACACACATCCACCAGGCCTTCTGAGGACAAAGGCTCCTCCCACCCAAACTGCTTTACAAGCTAAGGCTGCTTGAGGCCAAGTTCCACGTAAAGTATCCAGCAGCAGGACTCGAACCCACACACGCTCAAGTCCCTCAATGTTGGGGATACATCAGGGCTCCATATTTACTTTTGGCAGATGTACTAGTTAAGTTACCTTAAAGCAAGGAACCCCAAGAGAGGCAGCAATTAAGCACGTCCCTCCAGAGAAAGTTTGTGGCTGAAATGTTCACATCTTTCTCAGCACAGAGGGAAGCTGAAGCTCCTACCAGGATGTGAAACTTAAAATGACTGCAAAGTGACCTACATTCAAGTGTCTTATTTAAAAGTTTTAAGAGCAACAATTCCCTAGGATCATTCCCAAAAGTGAGGTATTTAAATTAAAAATGCTGATGGGAAGAGCTTTCAAAATGTAAATATTTCATTCTTCATAAAAAGTATATTTTTCCATTTCTTTTTTTAAAAATGCATTCTAACAATAACAAAATCTCTCATCCAACCAGTCTTACCCAAAGTCATAAGACACTGGAATTTAACTTGACAGTGGTGGTCCCAGAATAAAAGATCTCTGCAAACAGNATG
This sequence comes from Neotragus moschatus, assembly GCA_006410615.1. Lineage (NCBI taxonomy): Eukaryota > Metazoa > Chordata > Mammalia > Artiodactyla > Bovidae > Neotragus > Neotragus moschatus. The sequence continues at coordinate 94,223 of SJYA01002888.1, forward strand.
CTCACTTGAGGAAGCTGGGAGACTGAGTAAAGGGCGGGGCCACCAGATTTTTGCTAAACTGGTTTGGCATCTTTTTTTTTGGCTTATGAAAATGACCACTTGTGAGGTAGCCCATGTGCCAGGCAATGGCCACCTTCCAGCTGTCCTGTTTCCCGAGAGGTGCCCCTGGCAAGGAGGCTTCACACCTTCTCGTTCTCCTGGGTTTCATCACCCTTTCTGAACCTGTCTGCCTGAACCAAACTCTCCTGAATCAAGTTCTCATCTCTGTGCACCTAACATTCTTCAACAGCAACTACGTGAGGAAAACCCCCTTCAGAACCTCCCCCCACCACCCCACCCCAGCAAGTTCCTGCCAAACACTAGCATACTGCTGAATGTCATCAACACCCAAAGTAGGGATCCCTGCGCCCAGTGTTTGATGCTGCCAGTTAAGGACAGCAGAAGAAAGTCTACTACGTTGTTAAACAATCTGGGAAGCCCATGCGATCTCCTCGTGAACCCAGCCTTTCCTTAAAGGACACCTTGCCTTTAAAGAACAAATTCAGTTATGTGACTACCAGCACTGCTCAGCCACAGCCTCAAGGAATCCGTGACAGAAGGCAAACCCCAGATTATCAGAAAATCTGTGGCATATCCCAGAAGCCCTCAACCACATCAACCCTGGAGGTACAGCTCCTTCATGGGCTGATGCAGAAAGACATCCGATCAGACTGTGGAGGATCCAGGGACTCCCAGGTCACACACTCCACCACCCTTCCTGAGGCAGCACCATCTGCAACCTAGAGGTCAGCAGAGCACAACCCAAGTGACCACAAGACACGTCTTCCGGCTCTGTAGCATCTCACGCTGACCCCGCTCCATCCATTCTAGCTTCTCCAGGGCAGCTTCTCTCTTTCACGTTCCCAGGGACTAACAGCAACATCCCCAGGCAAAGCAAAGGGCTCTGGGCAGAGATCCCCATTCACATTTCAACAATTCTTTCCATTAGTGTTCACGCAACTGCAGCTGATGACAAAAATGACATCATGGAACGCAGTGCCCCCTGCAGATCTTTCTGAAATGGATTGTTACCGAGGCTGTCTGAGACACCAGGTGATCCAAGCCTTCACGGAGGGAGGCCTCCAATGAATGAGAAGCCCAGCAGAGGCTACTCAGATTTACTCCTTTCCTCCCCATCCCATCTGGTTACCCTCCTACAGGGGAAAAAAATGCATGAGGATGAGTCCACCCTGATGGAGAACTGGAGTGAGGAGCACAGCTGGCCCCTGCTCACTCAGAGAGGTGTCCTTCCAGCGCAATGTCTTTCCCTCCACTCTCCCAGGAGATGCACAAACGGGCCGTGTGAGTGTTCCGGGTTTTCCCTCCCTGGCAGGCTTCCAGGGTGCACACCTTATTTGCAAGGCCACTCTACTTTCTCAACCTATCAGGTTCGGGGAGGAGGGGAACCCCTGGCAGTGGCTCCAGACGCCTCTCCTGGGGCACACAATCCTGGTCTGCCTTCCTATCTTGNTGTGAGTGTTCCGGGTTTTCCCTCCCTGGCAGGCTTCCAGGGTGCACACCTTATTTGCAAGGCCACTCTACTTTCTCAACCTATCAGGTTCGGGGAGGAGGGGAACCCCTGGCAGTGGCTCCAGACGCCTCTCCTGGGGCACACAATCCTGGTCTGCCTTCCTATCTTGTTTCGTTATCTTTGGGCCCAGAACAGCCTGGGCGCCTGATACTGTGGGAAACGCTCTGCTCGGCTTTCTGATAGAACTCCGAGCACCTTTCCCAATGAAAAAACAGGGTCCCCAGGCTGGGCAGCTCCTTCTGAAAAGGCACTTCATTCAGCAAAGACCAGGCTCCGCTCACAAACCAGGACTGTTCAAGCTGCCGCAGGGCCGGCCTCAACTTCAGGTGGATACTCTGCTTACATCGGCAACAGGAAGAGAGGAGGTGTGAGCTTCGTGCAAATTCAGATGCACTCTGAGATCCCAAAACACAGGCGAGATGGCCTCTAACCTCCCTTCCATAACTGAACTCTGCACAACTTCACACATTAGCCATGTAGGCAGGAACAGAATCCTACGAGTGTTTTTATTTTTCTTCCAGAATCCTATTTTGAACACAAACAGCAAAGTAGTTCACACCTTTGTAGGTGTAACATACCAGGCAAAGAAAAATTCACGGGAACCACATGTCTCTCTTCTGCTTGAAACCACAAGATGGTTTGTAGTGATGGTTTTAGGTTTTAGATGAAGAAGATAAGAGATGTTCGTGCAGGACTTAGACCACAGAAGCTGGCCACCGGGGCCTCACCACTCCTAACCAGAATCACTTTTGCATTATTACTTGTATTCTAGTGATCTTTAGGAGTACTTAGGTCTCACTCTTCACCCTCTATTTCAGGCCTCAAATGTGCCTCCTGAAGTCTGCGCCTATTATGGGCAGTAAACACTCTAAGTGGCGACACCCTGGTCTGCCCAATGACTTTACTGGCATGGATCCCACACATCCCACCTGCTACTGGTGAGTCCCTGGAGGAAGACAGGTAGCTTCACTGACAACTGAGCACACCCTGCCCCATTTAACAGGACTTTCATTTAAGGAAAAGGTCCCCTCCATAAGCTAGCTATGTACCTTCCACACATGGTCTCTGATGCAATGTTTCCTGAGGCACTAAATCTGCTTAATAACATTAGTATTTTTTCAAATTGTGATGAATTTTTATTTGGTTTTTATCAAGAAGGAAATGGCAATCCACTCCAGTACTATTGCCTGGAAAATCCCATGGACAGAGCTACAGTCCATGGGGTCACAAAGAGTCGGACATGACTGAGCGACGTTCCTGTATCAAGAAAAAAGGGTTAGTTGCTCGGTCATGTCCAACTCTTTGCTTCCCTATGGAGCTCTCCAGGCTCCTCTGTCCAAGGAATTCTTTAGGCAATACCGGAGTGGGTAGCCATGCCTTTCTCTGAGAGATCTTCCCATCCCAGAGATCAAACCCAGGTCCCCTGCACTGCAAGCAGCTTCCTTACCATCTAAGCCACCAGGGAAGCCCTCTATCAGAGGGACAGGTACAAAATGTGCCTTCTTGCTGGAGCCAAGGCCAAGTTAAGAAACAGTAGGAGCAGGAGTCAGCTCAGTGCTGATGTGCCATGAGCTGCATTTTGCTTTGTCCCCAACCCCACTTCCATCAGGAGGGGCTACGGCACATCGGTTACCCGGCAGGGCTCTGGAAGGTCTCTGGTGCGCTGGGCATGATCCTCAACTTGCAGGGGGATCCCAGGAGGGAGAGCTGCAAGTTTGCAGACCTGGGGGGCTAACTGGTAACCAACACAGGAGACACACATCTACCAGCTGCCACTGATTAACATTTAAAATAACTGGAAAATCAGAGCCAGCCAGATTCTCCTTCAGGGGCCTGCCCACTCAGAGTAAGGAAATACCTGATGGAAGATGGCAAATGGGTCCCTCAAGCTGGTGGATGATCCAAGGTTTGGATGGTTCATCAACATTTTCTCCCAAAATGATGGTTAAACTCTCACTACAACTTATCACTGTCCCCCTGTTATCAGTCACCAGAGCCGTCATTACCTTTTGCCAGGTATCAGGTAGCATGCCATTCATATCTTCCCCAGAATCTGGGCACAGGACTTCCTGGCCACACATTTTATGAGTGATCCCCCATGCGGGTCCACCTGACTGATGGGTAACGTTGGTCACAGAAACTCAAATTATTTTTTGAAATGGTCATGCTTAGTTTTTCAGTTAAGCCACAGAAAAGACAGATATAATCAAACTTGTTAATTTTTGTTTAACCTGATGCTTAAACAGAAGTTAACTCTGTACATTTTCTCTCAACTGTTAGAACTTTAAGAATTACAAGCTCATTGCAAAAAGGTAAAATTTGAACTGCTTTGTTCATAAAATATGAAATAAAATTTCCCTCCATACCTCTCGTTCTCACTTCTGACCAAGAGAAACCACTTGTTAGTTCAGAGTTGTGAGTGTGTAAGATTCCTCATCAGGAGATAAGGTTGATTTATATGTCTCAGGAAAAGACCAGTGATGGAGACTCAAGGCACAGCTCTGGAGAGGTGAAGGGGACACTGGAGCTTCCCCCCGAGCTACGACCTACACGTTTCCATCTTTAGGAAAACCAAGCACAAGTACGTAACATTTCACTTTACAAAGCTCACAGTCTCCAATAGCAGTTTTTGTTTAATTTGGAAAGAACTGCCAATCCTGACGCATATACTAAATCAGTGGTTTCAGTCTTTTGTTGTTGTTCAGTTACTAAGTCGTGTCTGACTCTTGGTAACCCAGCAGGCTACAGCACACCAGGCTTCCCTGTCCTTCACCGTCTCCTGCAGTTTGCTCAAATGCATGTCCACTGAGCCAGGGATCCTATCTAACTCTCTCACCCTGTGCCACCCACTTCTTCTGCCTTCAATTCTTCGTAGTATCAGCGTCTTTTCCAATCAACCAGCTCTTCGCATCAAGCAGCCAGAGTATCAGTCTTTTAAGTGAATATAAAAGATGCCAAGAAAGCTTTAAAGGAAGACCTCCCTGGAAAAGATATTAAAGACCTACACAAGTTAACTAAATCCCCTAAGCACATCTGCAGTGATTGCTACCCTGGCAAGCAAGCCCCAACGGGAATGTCTGAACCGAGATGGAAGACTTTACCGTTTCCTTAGGAAAATTCTTTCTGGGTATTGCACAAGCTTGCCTCTCCTTCTGTCTCCCTGTATGCACTCACAGTGTGAAAACTCAAAGACCACTTCCATGGACCTCCTGCAAAGTGCTGGTCTCACACGTCTCCATGGACTGAGGACGGGTTACAGGTATGACCCTTTCTAATACTGACCTCTGAAATCAGAAGGCTTAAGCTACTGAAGCAGTGGGTGTAAGGTCCTCTGACACGTTTCATTCATCTGCCTTCACTTCCACATTCTGCTCCAGAACATTCAATCGCCCCCTTCGATCTGGAGGTTATTTGTCAACTGTCCAACTTCTAGAGGCTTGATCTATAGCAGATGAGAAATAAGTCATTAGAGGCAAACAGCCATATAAATCAGAATTGGATTACCCTGTGAAAGGTCATGGAAACACTTTCCTCTAAGTCCTCTGACCCAAATCCTACTGACTCTTTAAGATCTAGTCTGAGATCCCATGCCCTCCAAGAAGCCCGTTTCTCCTGCTTCCCCAGCTGAGACAGGCAATGACCCACAGTCAAGAGATTATCTCCTATGCCTAGGGCTCCTTTCGGTTTTTTAAAGCAATATGTATAACTTGAACATTCAGGTCTCCAAAACAAATAAAGCCAAGCCCATCTGCNTTTAAAGGAAGACCTCCCTGGAAAAGATATTAAAGACCTACACAAGTTAACTAAATCCCCTAAGCACATTTGCAGTGATTGCTACCCTGGCAAGCAAGCCCCAACGGGAATGTCTGAACAGAGACGGAAGACTTTACCGTTTCCTTAGGAAAATTCTTTCTGGGTATTGCACAAGCTTCCCTCTCCCTCTGTCTCCCTGTATGCACTCACAGTGTGAAAACTCAAAGACCACTTCCACGGACCTCCTGCAAAGTGCTGGTCTCACACGTCTCCACGGACTGAGGACGGGTTACAGGTATGACCCTTTCTAATACTGACCTCTGAAATCAGAAGGCTTAAGCTACTGAAGCAGTGGGTGTAAGGTCCTCTGACACGTTTCATTCATCTGCCTTCACTTCCACATTCTGCTCCAGAACATTCAATCGCCCCCTTCGATCTGGAGGTTATTTGTCAACTGTCCAACTTCTAGAGGCTTGATCTATAGCAGATGAGAAATAAGTCATTAGAGGCAAATAGCCATATGAATCAGAATTGGATTACCCTGTGAAAGGTCATGGAAACACTTTCCTCCTAGTCCTCTGACCCAAATCCTACTGACTCTTTAAGATCTAGTCTGAGATCCCATGCCCTCCAAGAAGCCCATTTCTCCTACTTCCCCAGCTGAGACAGGCAATGACCCACAGTCAAGAGATTATCTCCTATGCCTAGGGCTCCTTTTGGTTTTTTAAAGCAATATGTATAACTTGAACATTCAGGTCTCCAAAACAAATAAAGCCAAGCCCATCTGCCATCTGCACCCATCTGTGAGGCAAAAACACTTTATCATTTGTAAAAACCTGTGTGTAAAGGCCAGTGCTGCCCTGAGGGCTTACAGTCTAGGTTAAACCAACAATTCAGAAATAAACCATTAGAGAAAAGTGGTAAAACTGCACATAAAGCAAGGTCCTATGGTATTTATATTGCATTTGTATGAAGGACCACCTGGGGCCTTGGCTGGCTTTTTTTGTTCACTCTGAATTATTCAGCGCTGCATTGATAAATTGCTCATTAGAGTGCTAACCCCTAAGGCACCAGCCCAGCTAAGCACAACCCTCTTGGCTTCAGGGCTCTCTCTCAAAGCATCACCTCTTCATCGCCTCCCTCCCCTCCAACTGCCAAAGCACATGAAAGGCCTTCCTCCTTATGAGCCAAACTTGCTCAACAGCTAAGGAAGTAAACTGGAAAATCTGATGACAAAGTGATTTATCGAGGAGCTTTTAGAGGGCTGTATTTCCAGAAGACTCAGGAAAGGAAGGATACTTCTGACACTAGGGATTTTAGAACACAGGCTGTCCCTTCCACAAACATCCCTACGTCTCCTGTGTCTCTCACCCCATCAGGGATCCCCCCTCACCAACTCCCCTTCCCCTGCAGTCTCTGCCATANCTTTTAGAGGGCTGTATTTCCAGAAGACTCAGGAAAGGAAGGATACTTCTGACACTAGGGATTTTAGAACACAGGCTGTCCCTTCCACAAACATCCCTACGTCTCCTGTGTCTCTCACCCCATCAGGGATCCCCCCTCACCAACTCCCCTTCCCCTGCAGTCTCTGCCATAACCTGGGGCTTCCCCAATTCCTACCCACCAGCTACACCAGTATCCGCCTGGACACTAAGTAAAAACTAAGGGAATACAAATAAAGTACAGACTTCTCATGTTTTTAATAGTGGTTTATTAGTTGTAACATGGAGAAGGCAATGGCAACCCACTCCAGTGTTCTTGCCTGGAGAATCCCAGGGATGGGGGAGCCCGGTAGGCTGCCGTCTATGGGGTTGCACAGAGTCGGACACGACTGAAGCCACTTAGCAGCAGCAGCATTCAGTTCAGTCGCTCAGTCGTGNACCCAGGAGCTCATCAGGAAGTCCAGCGGCCTGCTAACAATGCTGTCCCCACTCCTGCTCCCCCAGCACGCCCACCCTCCCCGGATAACTACTGTTCCAGCCGCCCTTTCCCTACTCAAGTTGCCTTTTCCCTCATCCCCTCTTTACTCATTTTATCACATGTATATCCTTCACCAACACTGTTCGTTTTGCTGATCTCAGAAATTCATAAAAATGCTATCGATTCTGCCTGAATTCCTCTCTGAAGCCCCTAAGCTGTGCATGCGTGCTCAGTCACATCCAGTTCTTTGTGACCCCATGGACTGCAGGCCACCTAAGCAGAGTATCACATCAAGTCAGGTAACACGTTCTGAGCATGCTTCATAACATTGGTAGGACTGCACTGGGGTCTAGATGGACAGCTGGCAAAAGGAAGTTAAACCGGAGTCTAAACTGAATGTCTGAGGCACACAACTGTAGTTGAATATAGTTCCATTTACCAGCTCAAACATCTTTCCTTTCAATCTTCCCCCACAAACACACAGCACCCAGGCCACATCCAGGGGGCCTGGCGGCCTGTTGCCCTGTGCCTTTTTTCTTGTGGAGGCTCTTAAGCCAGGGGACCTGAGCTACTCAGGGCTAAAGAGATTCTAAGCCAGGTCTTAGAATTCCAGGCAAAAGGCATCTGGGCGTTCTTGTTCCTTTCAGAATTTCAGGCCACTATGTGTTTGAGCTTCATAAAGGCGACAGCTGTACAGGAAAACCATTAAGTATCAGCCATGATGGACCTCTTTCTCTCCAAACTTAGCCAAGGAGAGAAAAGCCTACAGGGGCCACGTCACTATTAGAATCGCACAAAGGAGGGTAACCGTTTACCGGTCCTGGAATAAATTTTAAGACGAGCGTTATGGGCCATTAACTTGGAGCTCAGATGTATAAGCTCCATCATTCCCACAGCAAATTAGCAAGAACTCAGCAGTGGCCACAGGACTGGAAAAGGTCAGTTTTCATTCCAGTCCCAAAGAAAGGCAACGCCGAAGAATGCTCAAACTACCGCACAATTGCACTCATCTCACGCACAAGTATTGCTCAAAATTCTCCAAGCCAGGCTTCAGGAATACGAGAACCGTGAACTTCCAGATGTTCAAGCTGGTTTTAGAAAAGGCAGAGGAACCAGAGACCAAATTGCCAACATCCGCTGGATCATCAAAAAAGCACGAGAGTTCCAGAAAAACATCTATTTCTGCTTTACTGACTATGCCAAAGCCTTTGACTGTGTGGATCACAATAAACTGTGGAAAATTCTGAAAGAGATGGGAATACCAGACCACCGGACCTGCCTCTTGAGAAACCTACATGCAGGTCAGAAAGCAACAGCTAGAACTGGACATGGAACAACAGACTGGTTCCAAACAGGAAAAGGAGTACGTCAAGGCTGTCTATTGTCACCCTGCCTATTTAACTTATATGCAGAGTCACCCCACTCCAGTACTCTTGCCTGAAAATCCCATGGACAGAGAAGCCTGGTGGGCTGCCATCCATAGGGTCACTGTCAGACATGACTGAGTGACTTCACTCTCACTTTTCACTTTCATGCATTGGAGAAGGAAATGGCAACCTACTCCAGTGTTCTTGCCTAGAGAATCCCAGGGACGGAGGAGCCTGGTGGGCTGCCGTCTACGGGGTCGCAGACAGTTGGACACGACTGAAGTGACTTAGCAGCAGAGTACATCATGAGAAATGCTGGACTGGAAGAAACACAGGCTGAAATCAAGATTGCTGGGAGAAATATCAATAACCTCAGATATACAGATGACACCACCCTTATGGCAGAAAGTGAAGAGGAACTAAAAAGTCTCTTGATGAAAGTGAAAGAGGAGAGTGAAAAAGTTGGCTTAAAGCTCAACATTCAGAAAACTAAGATCATGGCATCTGGTCCCATCACTTCATGGGAAATAGATGGGGAAACAGTGGAAACAGTGTCACACTTTATATTTGGGGGGTCCAAAATCACTGCAGATGGTGATTGCAGCCATGAAATTAAAAAATGCTTACTCCTTGGAAGGAAAGTTATGACCAATCTAGATAGCATATTCAAAAGCAGAAGTATTTATTACTTTGCC
>SJYA01002888.1:104903-156118 GCA_006410615.1 Neotragus moschatus
GGAGAAATATCAATAACCTCAGATATGCAGATGACACCATCCTTATGGCAGAAAGTGAAGAGGAACTAAAAAGTCTCTTGATGAAAGTGAAAGAGGAGAGTGAAAAAGTTGGCTTAAAGCTCAACATTCAGAAAACTAAGATCATGGCATCTGGTCCCATCACTTCATGGGAAATAGATGGGGAAACAGTGGAAACAGTGTCACACTTTATATTTGGGGGGTCCAAAATCACTGCAGATGGTGATTGCAGCCATGAAATTAAAAAATGCTTACTCCTTGGAAGGAAAGTTATGACCAATCTAGATAGCATATTCAAAAGCAGAAGTATTTATTACTTTGCCGACTAAGGTCCGTCTAGTCAAGGCTATGGTTTTTCCAGTGGTCATGTATGGATGTGAGAGTTGGACTGTGAAGAAGGCTGAGCACCGAAGAATTGATGCTTTTGAACTGTGGTGTTGGAGAAGACTCTTGAGAGTCCCTTGGACTGCAAGGAGATCCAATCAGTCCATTCTAAAGAAGATCAATCCTGGGTGTTCTTTGGAAGGACTGATTCTAAAGCTGAAACTCCAGTACTTGGGCCACCTCATGTGAAAAGTTGACTCATTGGGGAGGGATTGGGGGCAGGAGGAGAAGGGGATGACAGAGGATGAGATGGCTGGATGGTATCACCGACTCGGTGGATCTGAGTTTGAGCAAACTCCGGGAGTTGGTGATGGACAGGGAGGCCTGGCGTGCTGCAATTCATAGGGTCGCAGAGAGTCAGACACGACTGAGCAACTGAACTGAACTTGCACTCATCTACACCGGGACCCACACAACTGGAGAAACTCCTTGCATCAAATTTAAAGCCTTGGAGCTCTCCAAGAGCTTAAGTCCCTGATAAGCACCTAAAGTTACAATAAGGATCCTGGGTCCTGGATGCTGGAGGAAGGGCCTTATCTCTGATGGCCAAGCTGACATCCTGAGTGAAAGTGAGTTCTTTTTCCAAACACCTGTTCAGACAATAGGCAGTGAGTGGGGCATATCCATAAATGTGAAAACCGTCGACTAAGTGGGGAGGTGGGAGAGAGCCTCTAGGAGCCTCAGACCTGCTTCTCTGGTCTTAGCCCAGAAAGGGAATGAAACGCCCCTCAGACATCAAGTATGACAGGAAGGAAGATGTTCAGGAGGCAGATGGAGCCAGGAGGGAAAGTGTCTGGAAAGCAGACGAGTGTCCTGGAATGAAAGGAGGGTTAGATTTAAAATTGAGTACAATGTGTAAAACAGATAGCTATTGGGAAGCTGTGTAACGCAGGGAACTCAGCTTGGTGCTCTGTGATGATCTAGAGAGGTGGGATGGGCAGGGGGTGTATACTTACGGCTGATTCATGTTGTGTGCTAGAAAGCAACACAGCATTGTAAAGCAACTGTCCTCCAATTAAAGAGGGATGGTACAGGGAGGGAGGAGGGAGGGGGCTTCAGGATGGGGAACACGTGTATGCTTGTGGCGGATTCATGTTGATGTACGGCAAAACCAACACAATGTTGTAAAGTAGTTAACCTCCAATTAAAACAAATTTATATAAAAATTTTTTAATCAAATAAGTAACAATAATTGAGTTTCATTTACACCTTCTGCTTCTTACATTTAGTCCTTTCTGAAGATGTGACCCACCCACCCCTCCCCCCCAGCTTCAGGGCCTGTATGGCCTAAGGAGAGCCAAAAACCAGAGTTTTTCCTTCACGAAGCAGTTTTAAGAAGCACCAGGATGCCCACGGGGCTGAGAGTGGTGGCAGCAAAAGGACTTGAGCAGCAGGTTTCCCAAAGAGAGAAGTATGGGTCAGACCACCTCCCTTGTTCTGTACTCAGAGACCCTCCTTTCTCCTTTCTCCTTTCTCTCTGCTGCTGGGGGCAGGGCGGTGCCAGTGGAAAGGACCCTTCATGTTAGGGCCTCGTTTATGCAAATGACATTTCAGACCCACCTCAATGGAACAGAACCGCATGGAAGGCAGCAGAACCTCATGGAAGGCAGCAGAGCCGAGCGGTCAGGCAGCTGGCCTGGGGGTGCGGGGTCCTAGCCTCCTACCCAGGAGGAGTGTAGCTTTGGGCAANCCTCGTTTATGCAAATGACATTTCAGACCCACCTCAATGGAACAGAACCGCATGGAAGGCAGCAGAACCTCATGGAAGGCAGCAGAGCCGAGCGGTCAGGCAGCTGGCCTGGGGGTGCGGGGTCCTAGCCTCCTACCCAGGAGGAGTGTAGCTTTGGGCAAGGGAGGCAGAGGTCCCTCGCTTGTAGATGAGGATGATGCAGGTGCCTACAGCACAGTGCTATTGTTAAATGAGTTAACATACACCTCTTAGAAATGACCTGGCTCAAAAGCAGTTCATAAACGTCAGGTAACGTAACTAGTGGTTTCCAACTTAGAGCTCAGGATGTGTAAGCTCCTAAAAAGTAAAGGGGACACTCATGCCAAAGTACCCAATTTAAAACACATATTTGTAATATTTCATCCTGAACATTCTGGTTTCCATGACTTCCCACATCTAAAAATATAATCGTTTAATAAGCAAAAATATAGTTATGAACAATTCTTAACAGAGGAAAATCAAAGAAAACCACAAATGAACACACCAACCAGGTGGAAAGATGCTCGACCCTCCAATGAGTCAACTTTAAACACAATTCAAACATTTAGTCTCAGTTTAGAAAGAGGAAGCTAGCGCCAGGGAGGCGTGAAGAAACAGACTGTTCTTTCCTAGAGACGACCGGCCTTATCAATGAAGGCCTGGAAATGTGCACGCCAGCAACTCCACCTTCAGGCTCCTATCCCAAAAACACTGAAAGGTTCCAAGAATGCTCTGCAACATTTTTCACAGTATCAAACAACTGGAACCAACGAAACATTCATCAAAATGGGAATGGTGAAAAATGTAACAGTACAACCAAGGAACCCTGTTATGAAGCCATTAAAATGGCAAACTTACCTTTACATGCTACAGGGTGAAAAGGCCCATAGTAGATCAAAATTAAAAGTAAAAAAACAAGATCATGCCATACATATAAGTCTATACTGACGGCATCTTGATGGAATCATGCGTAAGTCTAAAGCAGTACCGGCCCAACAGAAATGAGGCAAGCCATGTGTGGAAGTTTAGATTTTCTACTAGCCACATTATATCCAAAATATTATTTGAACACTTCATCAACATAAAGAAAGCCTAACTGAGACATTTGACATGAATTTTTTGTGTTCAACCTTAGAGATCTGGTGTGTACCCATCCCAGTTTAGGCCAGCCTCACCCCAGGTGCTCAACAGTCACATGTTACCTACTGGGTTTACCCTACTGGACACGGTGGGTCTGGCATACATGTGCAGTTAACAGGAGCTGTCTGGGAATGGGATTACAGAGCCCTTGTCTTGCCTGCATTATATGAATGGTTTCAATAATCATTTGTATTAACAAAAAAAAAAAATGAGAGAGCATGGTGAAAAATTGCTTTAATTTTCCTTGAGAGCTGTAACAGGAGACTAGACAGCACAGCTTAAATTTAAAGCTGCTTTCAGACTGTTCTTGCTCTTTCCCCAGGAGGCGGTGGGGATGGGAACCTTTATCCCCATGCCTTGGTTCTCTACTCCTCAGGTAGTTCCATACTTGCAGCAATCCTTCCCTTCCTCTCTCGTCTCCTTATGACCAACATCCCTGCCAGATGAGTTGAGAGAGGAAGCCAACATCCATGCCATCACTGAAGAGCGCAACCAGCTGATCAACAGTTGCCAAGTGCAGACACTGTGCCAGACACTGTGCCAGGCAGGCACTTCACCTATGTCTGATCACATAACCCTCCAATAATCTTATAATGCAGATTTTTCAGATTAAGAAATAAAAGCTCAGAAGGTACCTGCTGCAACATGTTGGAGCTGAGAATGTGTAACCGCACTACCTATATGGTCCACAGCAAGAGCGCGGCCACAGAGCCCGAGATCGCCCATCCCAAGGTCATGATCTTATCTCTATTAAAATCATGCTGTAAGACAACTATTTCTAAGAGGAAAGCAAATCCCAGGCCTCTTATTTGCAAGAACGTCAGAACCTCACATTTCTCCTTTAAGCTTGTTCATACATCCTTAGTGTAAATATTTCCACTTAGACAAACCACTGTCACCCCAAACTCAGAGGCAAAATCAAGCATTATCCTTGCCTTCTTTATTTCTGTCCATCCTCATGGTGGAAACTTCAAGGTCATAAATGACTCTTCTTCCATTGCCTGTATAAGCAGATGTTTGAGTTCTAACCCGAGTAATCCCTGCTGCTGCTGCTAAGTCACGTCAGTCATGTCCGACTCTGTGCGACCCTATAGACAGAAGCCCACCAGATTCCCCCCCATCCCTGGGATTCTCCAGGCAAGAACACTGGAGTGGCTTGCCATTTTCTTCTCCAATGCACGAAAGTGAAAAGTGAAAGGGAAGTCGCTCAGTCGTGTCCGACTCTGTGCGACCCCATGGACTGCAGCTCACTAGGCTCCTCCGTCCACGGAATTTTCCAGGCAAGAGTACTGGAGTGGGGTGCCATCGCCTTAGACTATAAACAAACAGTGATAAGCACACCCAGCACCCAGGTCTTAGTTTCTAAACACCAGTCTTCAATAAAAGGGAACTGACAGACATCACCTTAAACAAGGGATCAAAGTGACACCACCTGTTATGAGACACTGATATCACAGATCTCCTGAGATGGTCCATCTCCTGTGAGGAAGGCACGTTATTTCTGATGTGTTCTTGCCCCAAACTTATAACTTCCGTCTAAGCATGGGAAAACATCAGACAAACTCTGAGGTTCATTCAACAAAATAGCTGCCCAATGCTCTCCAAGTGCCAAGGTCAAAAGGAGAAACTGAAATTGAGGTCTGACACCAAACAGAAGAGATTAGGCAGCTGTGATGCTAAACCCAACACAGAATCCTAGGTGGGCTCCTGCCAGAGAAGGTTGGTGGTGGGAAACCTGGGCAAGTGCCCATCAGGCTCATAGGCAAGTTAACAGTATTGTACAAATGCTCATCTCCTGGCTTCAGTGATTACAATGTACTTATGAGGTGTTAACATCATGGAAATTTGGGGATAAATACACAGAAACTCTGCTATTTTTACAACTTTTCTATAAGGCTAAGATTTTCATAAAGAGTTTTTAAAATACTGCATGGACAAGTAGCTGGATGACATGGACAAGCCATCCTTATCCGTGCTTAAACACCCTACTGTCTCCTACTGACGGTGCCGTTCCCAGTCTCCACGTGTATCCAGTACCTGTTCACTCTTCCAAGCCCACTCAGGTCCCACTGCCCTCCTGACCAACACCGCCACAGAACGTCTGTAGCTGGGAGTGCCTGCTCTCCTCTCGTGGCACACGGGGCATGCTGGCTTGTTAACTCTGTGAATTTATGTTTTATTACCCAATGATGATAGGAAATGTGTGTAGACAAGAACATCAGGGCACACATAACTCCTCTCACTTTAAAATAGACTGCTTTCTAATGTGGTTCCTGGGAGCCTCAATTAGAAAACAGATGTTTCAAAACTATCCAGGTTTATCCTGGTGATTCTGTATGAACAGTGACTATCATCCAGACAAGGTGGTATATTATCAGACACATATTATAAACATATTACCAGACATATAACAGTTTAGTTTCTAGCTAAATCTTACTATAGAAAATGACAGTATCAAACACATAGGCATGCATGTCAGAATTTCGAGTGTCTATTGAGTGCTACTCAGAGGAGCCCTGGCCCTCTACAGCAGGAGAATGCCATCTTTCTGTTGAACAAAGTAAGCACAGTATTAGACTCTAACCGGACCTGGAGCTGCCAGGAAGTCTAACGGGTGGCTATCCTGAAGCTAACAAAAGGCAATATTAGGAACACATCAGCAAAAAGGAAATGGGGAGAAACTAGCAGCTGAAAAGCAAGCTCTATCACAAGGCCCAAATGGAGAGACCTGGTGTCAGCATGCAGGTGTAAGGAAGTTCACACCCAGCAGGACGTCGGTGTCAGAGGTGTCACAAGGGGCGGGGCCAGTCTCCCAGATAATGCCCTACTGGGTATGAGGCAGAGCACGCCACACACTGCGGAGACTCCCAAAGAGTTTGATACAGCCTCTGATGACACCACCCTAATGGCAGACAGCGAAGAGGAACTCAAGAGCCTCTTGATGAGCATCAAAGAGCTAAAAAGCTAGCTTAAAACTCAACATTAAAGAGCCAAAGATCATGGCATCTGGTCCTATCACTTTATGGCAAATACACGGGGGGTTTAAAGGGAAACAGTAACAGATTTCATTTTCTTGGGCTCCAAAATCACTGAAGATGGTGACCACAGCCACAAAATTAAAAGACGCTTGCTCCTTGGACGAAAAGCTGCAACAAACCTAGACAGAACATTAAAAAAGCAGAGACATCACTTTGCCAAGTAGGGTTCTAGCCAAAGCTATGGTTTTTCAGTGGTCATATATGGATGTGAGAGTTGGACCATAAAGAAGGCTAAGCACTGAAGAACTGATGGCTTTGAACTATGGTGTTGGAGAAGACTCTTGAGAGTCCCTTGGACAGCAAGGAGGCTGAACCAGTCAATCCTAAAGGAAATCAACCCTGAATATTCACTGGAAGGACTGATGCTGAAGCTCCAATACTTTGGCCACCTGATGCGAAGAGCCAATTCACTGGAAAAGACCCTGATGCTGGGAAAGACTGAGGGCAGGAGGAGAAGGGGATGGCAGAGGGTGAGATGGTTGGATAGCATTACTGACTCAGTGGACATAAGTTGAGCAAACTCTAGGAGATAGTAGAAGACACTCAAGAAGCCTGATGTGCTACAGTCCATGGGGTCGCAAAGAGTCAGGCACGACTGAGCAACTGAACCACAACTCCTCTCCAGGATCTCAGCCTAATCAGGGAGATGTGGCGTGACACAGCAACTATCCGAGCAAGCCTGCTCAGTGCACACAGGTTACAGGCAGGCAGAGAACACGCCCTGGTTATGAACTGGTTAACAATTCGCATGCAAACTTGGGAATTTTTTTTTTTCCATGCCAACTTAATTTTTTTTTTTTTTACTTCTTATTTTGTACTGAGGTATAGCTGATTAACAATGTTATGAGTTTCAGGTGAACAGTGAAGGGACTCAGCCATACATACACATTTATCCAAACTCCCCTCCCGTCCAGGCAGCCACATAACACCAAGCAGAGTTCCCTGTGCTATACAGCAGGTCGTTGTCGGTTACCCATTTTAAACAGAGCCGTGTGTACATGTCCATCCCAAACTCCCTAACTATCCATTACCCCCATCCTTCCCCCAGGCAGCCATAAGTTTGTTCTCTAATTCTGTGTGTCTCTTTCTGTTCTGTACATAAACAAACTTGGGAATTCTGATGGTCATCAGCAGAGCCAAGAAGGGCCCACTGGGTCTGCAGGCCCAGCTGGGCAAGGGGAGAAGAAACGGAGTGACAGCTAGGGATGGAAAGAAAGCAACAGGTGAGGCAGAGAATAAGGCCGGGAAGGAAGACGGGAGTGTGGGACACAGAGCCCTGAGCAGCCAAGAGCCCTGGAGCTTCTCAGTGCCCACCCGGCCAAGCCACCATGGTGCTGGGTTCATCCAAGTTCCCCACGTCAGACCCTGGGATGAGGATCCCTGTCTAAGGGCTCGATCAGGCAAGACTCTCGGGAAAGGGGAGTGGGGCCGTGAACTGGGGGAGGGAAGGAAGCCCCCCAGGGGTGTGATGGTCACAAAAGTCCTAAGTGGAAGCATTTCTGCCCAGCCTGTGCAGGAGCTCTGGAAACAGCGTGGGCCTCGCGGAGAGCAGCTCTGTTCCCAGGGCCGGGGAACTGGGAGCTACAGCTCTTAGATGCCTGTTGGTTAAAGGACTGTCCCCCACGGGGGCAGGAGGGACATCATTTCTCAGGTTCCAGGAAGCTTTGACAGACACCCAGGAGCTGAGTGCTGGAGGAAGCAAGCGCCAGGCAACGTGCAGGGGGTGGTCCAGGGCAGACAAGAGCATAACAGTAGCTCGCCAGGCCCTTGTGTCTCCACCAATGGGCACCAGGGGAATAGGAGCCTCTTGCTGCCTTCCAGACCGATACCTGGAGAAGCCTGTCTCACCCGACACACAGGTAAGAAAAGCCAGTTCTAGAACACCAGCCCAGAAGCACAAGTTCTATTTCCCAAAGGACTGGCCCCAAAATAGCACCCTTCCTAAAGGCCCCCTGAGCTCAAAGCCATCGCTGACACACACAAGGCGTGTCCACTAGTAAAGTCACTTCCCAGCAGCATTCAAAAGTCCTCTGCTCAGACACCACCTATCAACTAGAAGCCAGGCAGGAAAGGGAGTATTTGAAGGTGTGGTGTCAGCCTGGTGATTTCCCCAGCTGCTCAGCTGGTCAGAATCCGCCTGCAATGCGGGAGACCTGGGTTCAACTCCTGGGTTGGGAAGATCCCCTGGAGAAGGGGAAGGCTACCCACTCCAGTATTCTGGCCTAGGGAAGCCCATGGACTATATAGTCCATGGGATCGCAAACAGTGGGACATGAACGAGCGACTTCAGTCTCACTGCTGGCTAGCACCAAAGTAGCACACTGAAGACCTCACGATTTGAGAGAGCAGTGTTTAAATTTTTCATCCAGAATAACCCTCATATAGAGAAGGGTTGCATTAATCAGCCTGAAAGAGAGGTTATGTATTTCATACTTTAAAAACCAGACTATTTTCTGCAACTACCATAATCAAATCATGTTTACTATGCTTAGGCATGTTTGGACATCTTCCTGGGACCTGGGCTAATTTGATTTATAAAAGACTGCCTTTTCCTGTGGGTTGGAAACAAAGTACTAACATTTGCCACATATGTGCCACTTGCGATGAGAGCCCATCATTAGCAACATCTTTCTGTATGGGCGGCTGGGGCTGACTCACCTTGACATCACCCTTGAAGCATCAGACATGGACTCTCACTCTCCTTTCCCATTGAGGAAAACAAAGAAAAGCAATTTCTTAAAAGTGAGGTGTTGGGTCTTCTGAAAACAAGAGTGCCTTTGTCATGGGAAATGCCCTCTACCGATAACTAAAATCATCTCTCCCTTTCCCAGAAAAAATGCCACATATTCTATTAGCCTCCAATTGAGGAGAACACATAGACAAGGAGAAGAGCAAGAAAAGAGTAACGTGGATGGAGGAGAATAAAGTCTTTTCTTGGGTAACTGGGAATAGACCCATCTACCAGGTTCTGACCTGAAACTATGTACAGTACTTACAGGCTAATTTATACACTTAAATAAGCGTTTCACAGTCCAATAACATCATCTTATACCATGTCACTAAAGCAACAGGTATAATCAATAAAGGGCTCTAAAATTTCCATCCCACGCATAAATGCTGTTGGCATAATAGATTATTTCCATCATGCATAATATATTGAAGTGCATGCCTGGACCCAGTGTTCCTCACATTAGAAAAGCCCACTAGCAAGTTAAAAATAAACAAGGGAACATTGGCTACTTTGATAATACACTAGAATAAACGAATCATCTCCCCCAAGAAACAAAGTGAATCTAAGTCGCAGGCACAGTTTCTCTGTGTAAATTGTGATTCATATGCACACTGAGACTCCAGCCTAGCGAGTGGGACGGTCACAACTGCTCCTCCTAGTAAAACATAAGTGTGTGCAGCTCTGCCAGAAAAAGCAACAGCTGCTCAAGACGCAATCTGGTTGGAAGCTACTGCATGGGCCACAGAAAAATCTCAATCTGAGGTTCATAAACCTAAAACATGATTAAGAACAAGAAACCTATTAACAGTGAGGTACAGTCCCCGGGCCTCAGGGAGATATGCAAAGACTGCTTTTGGACTAAGAATGTCAAACCCTCATACCAACGAAGATATTTTTTTTCTTAAGCACCTTGAGCGCCCTCCTAAGACCTTTTCTTCAAGAACCGTTTTTGTCCTTTATTAACTATAAGTCAAAAGAGAGTACACTGGAATTTTAGCTCAAACTCTAACTCATTATTCCTAATAATTAACATGCAATATGCTCATTTCTAAAAATCAAATTGAGTAACTCCCCCGAAAAGTGTCTTTAAAAGCAACCCAATGTTCTTGTTTTTCACGATCAGGGCTCCAAAAATTAAGAGTTTATTCAATTGTCCATTAGCTTCGTGTAATAAGGCAGTTAGTTATCGTTTGATAAAGTACTATAGGATACGCGGCAGGTATATTCGGTTGAGTCACTCATTTTACTTGGGAGTACAAGCGGTATTTTCGTGCACTTTCGTAAAGTTAAGCGCTTTACACTCCAGATTTTTCCCTGCCTCACTGGTTTCCAGCCTCTCGTAGAGGTACCAGATAACCCGCTTCAAGGGAAGGACTGAAAGCGTAAGCTTAGAGGACTCCTCCCAAGACTCCCAATGGTCAACAGGATGGGGCGCTCTTCCAAAACCAGAAACGCCAGAGAGTGCACCCCCTCCCCCCGGCTCACACCCCTTCTCTCATCAGCGATCGCGGCCGGCACCCTTGGGGCTGGCGGAGATGCACCAGGTGAGGGCGTCCCCGCCCCCAGCCCTGTTACAGACTCCACTGCCAACCTCGTGTCATCCGGGTTCGGCCCTGTTCTCCCCCACCCAAGAGGGCGAGGAATTAGAAACTCCTCAAACGGAAAGGGGGCAGCCAGCCCACGGGGCTGAAGGGCTCGCCCGCCCAGGCGCGGGGCAACCGCGAGAAATCTCCAGGTGAGGATGCGGAAGTACCTGTCCCTCCCCCGCCCAGACCGGTTGGCCCAGGCGCGCGTCCTGGGGATCACACACCCAGGCGCGCGCCAGGCACCCCTCGGCACACGTGGACGGGTGGGCACCAGGCACCCCAAAACGTGTCCCGGCCCCAGTGAAGACAAACAGGCAGACGACGTGTCCGGGACATCCAGAACTCAAAAAAGACAAGTTTTTAAGGGGGGATGGGGTGCGAACATACAAAAGGCTCCTCACCCCCTCACCGCCCCCCGCGCCGGCACCAAACGCAAACCCGAAGGGCTCCGGCGGCGGCGGGCGCTGGGGGGAGCGGCGTCCCGCCTCTAACTTCAATCGCGGCAACTGCTGCGGAAGCCCGGCCGTCTCCGGCTCGCCGCACCTGTTCTCCCGACTCCGAGGACAGAGTCCCGCACATCCATTCTGACCTTGAGGACATCCAGGAAATCAAACACTCCACCCCGGGGGTCAGCAGCACTCCCATCCCCTCCCCGCAGGGACTGAAGCCCACTCGGGGCCCGCCAGGAGGGACCACCTCAAAATACCCACCCCGACACAGAGTACGAAAGCGCTCCCCGCGCCCTCCCGAAGTCCCCGGAGCATCCTTAGATACGCGGCTTCCCCACCCCCTTGCCGCCGCGCCCCGCCCCCAGGTTGAGCCCCCACCTTTTCTCCCCACTCCGCAAATGGAGGAACACACCCCCCCCGAATTCAGATCCTTTGGCATGCGAGAGGGTCACCCCCCGAATTCAGGGTTCCCCCTCTTTGGCACGTGAGAGGGTCGCCCTCGGAAGATCGCGCTGCAGAGCACCAAGGTGGGGGTCCCCGAGCAGGGGACCACCGCGGGCGGCGGGGTAGGGAGGGCGGTGCCCGCGGCCCGGGCTCCGAGCCGGACGGTGCCGGGGGCTTCGGCCGGACTGCGCCGGGGCGAGGACAGCTACGGCAGGGCGTCGGGGAGCCGGGGTACCGTCCTGGTCGGGGCGCTCCCGGAACAGCCAAACTTTCTCCGCCACCTGAAGTTAGGGGCTCGGAGGCGGCGCGCAGCTGGGAGGCTCCGAGGAGTCGCCGGCGCCCGGACGCCCCGGCGGAGCCGCGGGTTACCGAGCCCCCGCGGGCCGCGCGCCGCGCCGCCCTCCCCCGCGCACCGGGCTCGGCGCGGCCCGCGCTCACCTGGCTGTAGAGCTCGCTGACCGACATGACCGCGCCGGCCGGGCCGAGCCCGGACGCGGTGCCCTGGGCGGGCGGCAGGTCCCGGCGGCTCTCAGTCCTCGGCCGGCCCGTCCGGCGCCATCTTCTGCCCGAGTTTCTCGGCTCTTTCCCCTCCTCTCCGACCTGCCCCGCCGGCTTCCTGGAGGCGCCGCGGCCGGCTCGCTGTCTGCGGGCGCGACCTTTACTCCCGCGGCGGCGGCGGGCGGGCGGGCAGGGGAGGAGGCCGCGGCGCCGCTCCCCGCGCAGGTATGGGAGGCGGCGCGGGCGCGCCGGAGGGAGCGGGCGGGCGCGCGGCCGGTGCGCCGCCGCCGCCGCCGCCGCCTCCTATGCGCCCTGCGGGGGCTGGGCCCGCCGCCGCGGGGTCCCCGGGGCCGGGGCGGGGCCGCGCACGGAGCGATCGCCGACCGCCCCCTGCCGGCCGCCGGGCGCGCGCGGGGCAGGTGCGAGCCCTGCACCTGCCGCGCGCGCCCCCCCCGCGGACTGAGCCGCGGGAGGTTGGGCGGGCACCCAGAGGAGACCAGGAAAGCCAAAAACAGAGGAAGAACCCGAGAAGGGAAAAGAGGAATAAAAAGGAGAGACGCCTGAGGCCGAAAGGCTTCATACATTTTTCCTGTGGGTTTTCCCTGGGCGTTAACATTCCCATTATTAAAATTCATTTATGGGTAGCCTCTTAAAGACGATTTGGAGGTACTCGAGATTGTTTGCACCAAATAGCGCCCCGCGCTGAAATCTGAGCGCAAGCAACGTGAGAGTCGAAATTCTCCACTTTTGCAGATTTCACCCACAGCTTCCAACTAGGCTCCCGGCCGCCCCACCGGAGAACTGTTTGCCTCTCTGAGAAACCTCACATTTTACCCCCTCCCTCCCTCCCACGCACACTCCCAGCCCCTCTGCCGTTCTCTGTCTCATTTACTTTGGTCGCATCTGCCAGTGACACCTAGCAGCTTTGCGTTCTCTTCGGCTTCCAAAGAAAAGCAGAAATCTCCGCCAAAAAAGGAAGACTTTGCAGGAGCCTGTAAAAGGTGAGCAAGGGCTGTAGGAGGAGACTCGGTCTTCTGGGTTGGCTTTTGTACCTGAATGAGGAATGACTTCTGAAAGCAGTTCTCAGCCAGAGCATTCATGTCTGCAGCTCTTCCGGAGCCCCACTGCCTGGAGGGAGATTCTTAGACCCATCCTATTTAAGACCTTCTCGCTTGGAAAGCAGGATCCCTGTTTAGTCCACCTGCTGCCCTTCTCAACCATGCCTCCTCAATGAGAATCATGCGGGGAGCTTTAACAGTTCCACCGTGAGAAACTCCATTTGGCGAAGGGTGAGACTCCAGTATCTGAAGTTCCTCCCTAATTCTAAAGAATTGTACTTCCAGGGTTGACCAATGCCAATGACCTAAGCTTGGATGACTCTTCTTGGATCTGAAAGGGAGCTCCTGTCCTGTCTCTCTCCCTCAAAAACCTGTCTGCAGAGTGTCCTTCCCTGTATTCTGGTAGTTCTTGAAGTGTGGCCCCCAGGGCCATTAGCATCACCTGGGAATTTTTAGATATACAAAATATAGGGCCTCATTGAGGACCAATCAGAAAGGCTGGGAGTGGGGCTCAACACCTGTGTCTTCACATCTCACCCCGGTCCTTCCCTCTCAGATAAGAAGGCCTCCTTGCTAAGACTCAGCCCACCTCTGCTCCAGACCCCCTTGCCTTCTCCACTCCTGTGCCCAGTCAGTGGTCCTACCATTCCAACAGCAGGGAAGTATGTGCGAGAGGTGCTCAGTTGTGCCTGATTCTTAGCGACCCATGGAGTGTAGTCCATCAGGCTTCTCTGTCCGTGGAATTCTCAAGGCAAGAATAATGGAGTGGGTAGCCATTGCCTTCTCCAGGGAATCTTCCCCACCTAGGAATCAAGCCCAGGTCCCCCACACTGCGGGCAGATTCTTTACCACCTGAGCCATCAGCCCTCTCAACTGGCTCTTGACTTTCCCCTCTGTTCTTTTCTGCTACACTTGAAGTAGTAACTTCTGTGGACTTCCCTTACCCATGTCTAGTGCCTCTGTAATTCACTGGTTCTCAACACTTTCTGCACATTGGAATCACTTTTACAAAGACAAATGCCTGGCTCCCACTCCCAGAAATTCTGATTTGACTTGTCTGGGGTGCTGTCTGAGCAACGAGATTTTTAAGCATTTCCAGGTGGTTCTAAAGATAGTCAAGGTAAAGAGCCTCTGCTCTCATTCCTTCCTAAGCAGTTCCCTCCCAACCCCATCCTATTGAAACTGCCGTCTCTGTCTGAAGCTTGGGGTGGGAACTGACTCTCCCTATGTTGTTGTCCCCCCCCCCCCTTGGCCTCTATCATTTTTCTCCTCTTGTTTTCCCGGCTTTGCTAACCACACCTTCTTCTTTCTCTTCCTGAATAAAACTGTGGCCCATTTCCCAGATCTCGGCTTTCTTCTCAGCCACGCCCCCGTCTCTCCTCTTAACACAATGTTAACTCTCAGATTCAGCTCTAACCTCTAGATCCACCTCTCCACCTGCCCGGTAGGCAATACTAGCAATCCCTCTAAGCCCTTGGACCAACCTGAGACTCACGTGACCATCCTTTGTCCCCACCCCCAACCCAGGTCCAACTTTCTGGCTTCCATCAAATCTGGCATGAATTAAAAGCGGAATTCATGGTGACTGAGCTGAATCACATCCCTGAGAAGGCTCCTACTCTTGGCCAGAACTTTGTGGATGTCTAATGAAGAGTGGATGCTTTTGAACTGTGGTGTTGGAGAAGACTCTTGAGAGTCCCTTGGACTGCAAGGAGATCCAACCAGTCCATTCTAAAGGAGATCAGTCCTGGATTTTCTTTGGAAGGACTGATGCTAAAGCTGAAACTCCAATACTTTGGCCACCTCATGCAAAGAGTTGACTCAATGGAAAAGACCCTGATGCTGGGAGGGATTGGGGGCAGGAGGAGAAGGGGACGACAGAGGATGAGATGGCTGGATGGCATCACTGACTCGATGGACATGAGTTTGGGTGAACTCCGGGAGTTGGTGATGGACAAGGAGGCCTGGCGGGCTGTGATTCATGGGGTCGCAAAGAGTTGGACACAACTGAGCGACTGAACTGATCTGAACTGAATCCCACAATCACAAAAAGGCTTTCCCTCCTTGGAATAATAATAAAAACATTTGAAAACTTACTTTGTGCCAGAAAAAAGCATTTGCCAAGTGCTTTACTTCTACGATCTTGTCTAAGCCTCAAAGCAAACTTTTAGAGGAGGTTCAGATATTAACTGTTTCACAGGTGAGCAAAGTGAGGCTGAAGGTGTTGGAGAGACGTTCTAGGTCAGAAAGCCAGTACTGAACTCAAACTCTATCACACTCTAGAGCCTAAGCACCTGCCAGCAGTTCCTGAAACTTAGTGGAAATCAGGATGAAGGGGATGCCGTGGGATACTAATCCGGTTGGTCCATGTGTGTGCATGTTTATTAAGGACCCTAGATGGTATAGCGCTCATACTTTTAAGAAGCAGAGCTCTGTGCTCCATGGTTTCTCAAAGTAAAGAGAAGACATTCATTGTAAATGACTTGCTCTCCTTACTGACAGATGGTGCTTTCCATCACATACAAATGAGGAAGAACTTTAAACTTCCAAAGCATTCATCTGCACTGCACCCTGTAATGTGTGAGTACTAATATCCCTGTGTGTGTGTGATAAATTACTTCAGTCGTGTCCAACTCTGTGACCCTATGGACTGTAGCCTGCCAGGCTCCTCTGTCTATGGGATTCTCCGGGCAAAAAAAAAATTCTCCACAGCAAAACTGAATTTTGCCATGCCCTCCTCCAGGGGATCTTCCCAACCTGGGGATGTGACCTGCGTCTCTTACATCTCCTACATTGGCAGGTGGGTTCTTTACCACTAGTGCCACCTGGGAAGCCCCACTAATATCACTGGCTTCTCAGCACTAGGCTCTAAAGCAGGAACAACACAGACCCATTGCCTTGCTCCAAATAGACCTCAAGAAATAGTAGGTGAATTGTGCTGGACCTAGTGATTTGAGTCTAGCAAAGGTGATGGGGTATCACTTCCATGATTAGGTTATAAGACTGTGACTTTGTCTTGCTGAAATGTTCTCTGGTATTTCTCATATGTTTGCTCCCATGAAGCAAGCTAACCTATTGTGAACCGTCCTACGGAGAGATTCATGGGACAAGAAACTGAGGGTNACCTAGTGATTTGAGTCTAGCAAAGGTGATGGGGTATCACTTCCATGATTAGGTTATAAGACTGTGACTTTGTCTTGCTGAAATGTTCTCTGGTATTTCTCATATGTTTGCTCCCATGAAGCAAGCTAACCTATTGTGAACCGTCCTATGGAGAGATTCATGGGACAAGAAACTGAGGGTAGCCTCAGACCAACAGCACTCGAAAACTGAATTCTCCCAGAGCTGAGTGAATGAGCTTGGAAGCAGATTCCGCACTAGCCAAGGCTTCAGCCTTGACTTGAAGACCACAACCCCAGCTGACACTTTGATGGCAGACACATGGGACACCCAGAAGCCGAGGATCCAGAAGAGCCGTGTCTAAATTAAACTGTGAGATAATAAATGTGTATGGTTTGAAGCCACTACGTTTGGGGATAATTTGTTACGCAGCAAGAGGTGTCCAGAACAATCACATACAAAAAGCATCCTGCAGTGATTGTCCCACTGGCACGAAATTTCATCCTAGCAATTTCTCTCCCCCCCTTCTCGATGGGTTGGCTTCCCAAATATTCCTACTTACTAAGGCAGCATCTTCAAACCGTGGTCTGTGGCGCCCTGATTAATGCAGGACTTTTCAAGGAGCCATTAGTCCATAGCTTGTCTTAAGAAAATCTATTTCCAGATCCTAAATGTCCAAATTAACTGATAACTCTAAACATGACTTTGACAAAACAAGCCTGCAGTTCGAGGGCTCATTCTGAGATGGCCCTTCTCACTTCTTCTCTCACTTTGCAGAAGAAAGCACATTTCTCAGTCCTCCTGAATGATGGGTGGCCCTTTCCTTTGAAAGCAAGAGCCTCCAGGACACCAAACAAAAGGACACTTGGAAGCTTTGGTGTTAAGAATGCCTGACTCTGACGAAGGGGCCACGTGGTCTGGGCAGGTCAGGTGGTTTCCAATTCTGTTATCAACAAAACTGAAGGAGGAGCTAAGCCATTGTCACCTGACAGGTTATTAACAATAATCTTTTGATGGATCACCATGTGATTTTTGGCAACTCAGAAGGAATTCAAAGAATTGAGGGACACTGTTCTAACAAAACTTTCTTTCCTGTCTATTTATTTACATAAGCAAATATAAAGCATTTATATCTATAACAAAAATACAGATTTTTGAAACTGTATAATAATCCGATTTGTGATCATTCACTTCAGAATAGTTTTAATACTTGACCACTGCAAAAATTTTTAATATATTAATTTATATACATATTTTTATTATAGATAAGTATCATTGGTGATTATTAAAGGAGTTTCTAGCATTAAAAATGTAGGATAAAATCTTGTAGGGAAAGTGGAATAAATTCAGATTCAAGGGAAAAAACAAATGATTTAAAGAACTTGTGTGGTTTTTAAATGGACAAGGGAAGGTATCAAATTGCTATGGCAAGTAGAGTCCACTGGGTTCACTTAAAAGCATGATACAACAGTTTTATTTTAAGCTGACAGTATCTAAAATATGCCAGAAATTACATCTTTTCTAACTACTTAAACTTCTTAAAATATTAGTTATTAACCTAAAAACATGGGAAGACATACATGGTTTTTCAAAATTTCTTTAGAGTTTCAGAACAAGAAAAGTCTGAAGCCCACAGAAAGAAGGGTGGTTTCTTCCACGACCTCCCAAATTAGGTCTTTATTATCAGATCAGGATTAAAATGGTGTTAAGAACCTGGTGCTGTGGAACACTTTCATATTTGCCGTTTATTCAGTGGTCATCTCTGAGTCCCCCTTGGGGCAAAACAAACATTTTTTTCCTGTTCTGAGTTAGCACCTCGCCTGTGCAGGTTTAAGCCGGGACTTTTCTGTCACTATTTGACCAAGAGAGAGGGCAGAGACACAGACCCCAGCCTGGGTTTCCCAGTGGCCACTCCTGCATGGGGTGCGGGTGGGTGGGGATGAGGGTGGAAATCATGACATGCGAGGATGGTGGGAGACCACTGGGTGTCTTGATTTGGGCACCAGAAGACTCCGGACACTAAGGCCGGATGAAAGACGTGGCTGTCATAGCCATTTTCAAACACTTGAAAATCCGTCATGTTAAAGAGGGTTAGGCTGGGTCTGCTCGATGGAGGTCAGACCAAGGGGAGAAAGTCTCAGGGTGGCAGATCACACGGCCATCAAGAACAAATACAACTTCTAATGAAAACTAAGAGAGGTGTCTCGTGGAAAGATGAGCTTGCTGTCCCTGGGGGAATTCAAGCAGAGGCTTGATGATCACTGCCAAGGATGCTGTAGATTCTGCCGCTGGGTGGAGGGCAGGCTGCACCACCCCGGGAGTCAGTGGTTGGGCCCGGGTGACTGCCCCCCATACATCTGGCTCAGGACATCGGCATTCAGAGCTATTGCCATGGATGCCGTACTGTAACCTCAAGCAAAGAAAACCTCTGGCTCAAAGCTTGCTCCTGGGAAGATTGGACAGCAGGGCTTTACAGCTCAGTTAAACTGTAAGTCCTGTGTTTCCCTTAGGAGGTTTCCATTTGAAGCTTGGTTTTAACCCTAAATGGGGTGTCCTACTGGGCATTCTGTCTGCTGCAAAATGGTTGGGTTTTTTCTCGAGGGGAAGCAGGAAAGAAAAGAGTGGAATTTACACTTCCCCAGAACCTCCAACACCTCTGCTCACAGAAGCTGTTGCATGACTCAAGAGCTTCTGAGTAAATAGCTATCATGACAGCCACCCCCAACCACACCTAGGATGGAGTGACCAATCTCTTGGGGCTTGGATGGAGAAAAGAGAGGAGAGAAGAGAGGTGGCGTGGACGGGAGGAAACACAAGGTAACTCCCGCAGGCCCGCAGTCTGTACGCCCCCTAAATGACCCTGAGCCCCTAGTCCTCCAACCACTGTTCATGTCAGCTCACTTGCTTTCAGGTAAGCTGCTGCAGGATGCCTTTCTAGGGACACAGTACAGTTTCTGCCTAGCATCTTGGCTCCCTCTTCTGGACACTTTTCCCAGCTAGTTTTATTTTTGCCTTTTCTCTCACTTTCAACATTCCTTAATTTTCTGATCTTCCAAAGTCACAATGGGAAGAGCCTTAAAGAGATCAATCTCCAACCTTCTGATTTTACAAAAGAAAACGCGAAGCTCCTAGAGGAGACGGAGCCGGTCAGAGTCACACTGCTGGCTGGTGGCTGGGCTGCTCTTGGCCGAGACATTGCTGGAAGAACTGGGAAGTGGATAGGCATTCACAAGGCCCACTTTCACAGCAGAGAATGTCACTCACAATCTCTACACACCTGCCTGGCTCACGAAGCATACCCTTCACCCCCACTCACCCATTAATAAAACTGAACCGTTAAACTGAGACCTTGCCACGGGGGGAGATTGTCTCGTGTTCTGAGATTGAGAGGCAATCAGAGCCTGAGGCTGAGCTGAGGCTAGATCTCAGGGCTTGTAATTCATTACATAAACCTGTGAATTCATAAAAACTGCCTGGAATATGCTGTCTGTTTCCAAATTCTACCCATTCTCTACCTGCATGATTCTTGGGCTTGGCTATACACTAGAATCACCTAGGAATCACTTCGAAAAGGCTGATTCCAGGATCTCCAGTTGAATGGTCATTTCACTCCCAGGTACTTCAAAAGCAGAGCTACCAAACCTCCACTTTGGTCTCACCACCTTCCCACCTTCCCTTCCTCCACTATATGGAAACACTGTCTATGTTTCTATTCATTTCGTTACCTGGTATTGACAAATATCTTTAATATACTCTTTTCACTTTAATATACTTTCTATGTATATACCCTATGTATGATGAATTAATATTCCAAGTAAATATAAGTATTATTTAAAATATAAAATGCTCATCGTCTGAATTTTTGACATACATAAAATTTAAAGACAGTTTAACATTTAGAGCTTTCAATTCTTTGCTAAACTCTGTCATATCTATTAGGCAAAAATCTGCTTGACCAGATCCCATGGTTCTTTGTTCTGAAGGCCAAAAGGCTTTGGTTAGAGACTTAGTAGACACTCTGAATATGTACTTATTTTGCCTTTTAATTCCAGGGGTAGCTAGATAATTTGCTATCAAGAATTTACATCGCAGGGTGGTCAGTTGGCGTATCAGAAAAGGCCACATCCCATACACAGCCTGCAAGTCCTTCTGCTATTCACATCTCAGTCAATAACCAAGTCTCGGGTAATTAGCAACTAGTGTACATACGAGTTGTTACAGGTTATTTCCCATGGGCTCACCAAGGACAGTACTTTTTTGGAATGTATAGGGTTTAAACACCCCAAGCCTAGTGACTTAACCCTTTCCTATGTGCTGGGCTGTGTTGCGCTTCGTCGCTCAGTCGTGTCCGACTCTTTGCGATCCTATGGGCTGTAACCCGTTTCTCTGTCCACGGGGATTCTCCAGGCAAGAATACTGAAGTGGGTTGCCATGCCCTCCTCCAGGCGATCTTCATGGCAACCCTTTATTATAACAATCCCCAAAAGATAATTTACTGTTTTTCTTAATCTGGCTTTAATGAAGTAAACTCAATTATTAATAATTTCAAAATCTATCCCTGGAAAAAATTAACTATTAAAGAAATACATTAAAGCATGTAAAAAGGGACATGCATTTCTCCTGTGGCCTCGGGCTCTAATCTGGCCCAGCCCAGCACTGTCAGATCTTCATCTCAAAATTTAACATTTCCTTCCTCGTGAATTTTTCCCATGAATTTTTATTTTTACAGATAACATCATGATTGCTGAGTTGTTTTGATACCCCTTAAGCTTGAGAAACCTATATGCAGGTCAGGAAGCAACAGTTAGAACTGGACATGGAACAACAGACTGGTTCCAAATAGGAAAAGGAGTCCGTCAAGGCTGTATCCTGTCACCCTGCTTATTTAACTTATATGCAGAGTACATCATGAGAAACGCTGGGCTGGAAGAAGCANGATTGACTAATTTTCTGTGAGTATGATTTCAGTGTGTCTGCCCTCTGATGCCCTCTTGCAACACCTACCCTCTTACTGTGGCTGCATTAAATAAAGTATAAGGCATAGGTTGAAGGAGGTGACTGTCCTGTTGTATTCGGCTCCATAGACCTCTTCTGGATGGCCTTTGTCTAATTCTGAACATACCGTTTCAGTGCAAAACTAGAGAAAGGAGCTGTGACCACTAGAGAACAAGCTGATGATGAAAGGTCTGGAGTGGAGACAAATGGTGGCAAATGGATAACCTGGCAATGCAGGATACATGAGAGTTGAGCATCTCTTCATCTGTTCATTGGCCATTTTCCTATCCTCCTTTGCAAACTGTCTGCATAAGTCTTTTGTCCATTTTTTTTTAACTGGGTTATCTTGTTCTTAGCAGTTGTAGCAGTTGTTTATATATTCTGGATATGTGTCCATTTTGAATGTATGTTTTGCAAACATTTTCTTGAGGGGATAGATTTCAGTCTTATAGAAAGAATTTCCTTATCACTAGAAGAGTGCAAACCGAGAACACTAAGTTGCTAAGTCATGTCTGACTCTTTTGTGATCCCATGGACTGTAGCCTGCCAGGCTCCTCTGCCCATGGGATTTTCCAGGCAAGAATACTGGAGTAGGTTGCCATTTCCTCCTCTGGGGGATCTTCCCAGCCCAAGGACTGAACCCAGGTCTCCTGCATCGGCAGGCAGATTCTCTACCACTGAACCCCCTGGGAAGCCCAAAGAGAGATTAGGCCACAGATTAGGGATACTACACTAGATGGATGGACTAGATAATAATGCCCCTGTATGTATAACATTTTGTAGTAAATCAAGTCATTTACACATACTTGACTTCATTTGACCCCTTATAGCATCTGGCAAAATAACACTGGTATCTCTGATCATTTTTTAAACTCCTCTTTTTATTTTTAAGCATAGTTTCCCTGGGTCACCATAGGTTTATGGTCAGTGAGTGAGTAAGCTAGTAAGGCTTTCGCCTTTTATTGATGGATTGATATGAGAGGTGGGGAACACAAATCAAACTTTTTCATTAGCAAATCTGCCATACCTTTGGCTTTTTGTATGTTTGAGGCCTCACATTTGGCCAAGGATCAGTAGACTCCTGGGGCCTGCTAGGTCTCTCTTAAGCATGGGTGTAAATTTTATGTCTGTGCAGCTCCCATATCACCAAGAATATGTGGGAGTTTATCAAAGCTGATAATGGCTGTCATGTCCCCCGAATCTTCCTGAAATTTCTGGCTGGCCTGTCTGTTGCTTGCCCCAAATGGTACCACAGTCTCAGGCTAGCCATGATGTCAGCCTTCCCTGATTTATTGCCACCAAGATTGCTATTGTTTTGACAATGCCCCAAGCATGGATTTTTTCAAATTTTGCTTCCACTCAAGTCAGTCCCCTCTGGCAGCAAGGCTGCAGGTCGGTCCTTACAACCTGCCCTTCCCTGATAGAACCACTGCTCCATGCAGCTGAGGGGGATCTCAAAGCAGCTGCAGGACAAAACGCCACATACTCCCACCAAGACGCTTCTCAGTTTACTGCATGTCTTTGGTCAGTTCCCAGCATCTTGAAATTGTGGTTTTTGATGATGTTTCCCATTTTCTCACTGTCTTTTGGGAAGTGACTTTGCAGTGCTCCTTACTCAGACATTCCAAAATTTCCCTACCCTTCCTTCTTCTTGAAGACCCATGTAACACTTTTACTTACATTTCTTTGGACAGAATTAGGCACCTGGGCAAATACTGTCTGCAATGGAGTGTAAAAAATAGTATTTATTTGCACAGCAGCATGCCCAGCCAAACTTACACATTCACAAAAACTGAGGTCCTGTTAATTTGAGAGAGAAGAGGAAATGGAGAATTGATGGGCAATGAAGAGTCTGAATAGTGCTACGCTATGATCTATGGATAGGAAAAATGAATATTGTAAAGTTGACAACATCCTTGAACTAATTTATAAACCCAAAGAAATCTGAATGAAAATACTCCTGGGATAATCCAGTGATACTCATACTGATCGGTAAAAAACTATACGGTAACTCTGAAAAAAATTGACTAAAGGAGACCAAAGAGGTGAAATCAGCCCTACAAGATACTAAAGTGTCAGGAATTCAGACCCTTTACATCTTTCTCTACTGCCATCCCTAGGGCATAAAAACTAGGGGAAAAAAAGTTTACATCCATGTGATGAAAGGTTAGTTTTTTTTCATAAAAATAAGAAAAAGGTAAACAGCATAATTTAGCAATAAGTGGCTTTTACTTTTTGTTTTTAAAAACTGCTTTAATCCCCCAAGTAACATGCTCTTTGGTAGAGAGTCAGTCTGGGTTGGGGGGCAGGAGAAGATATCAGATAGAGAGGCCATGCTTTCCAGTTATTTTCTGATCACAGAATGGCAAAATACCCCCAAATTCCAAGGAAAATGAAAGGCAGTACATTACTATAGATCTCTTAGAAGTTAAGATAATTATAAGGCAATTTTGTGAAACACTATGTGGGTTTACATGTGTTTAATTATTATATGTATTTAAGGGCTTCCCTGGCGACTCAGACGGTAAAGAATCTGCTTGCAATGTGGGAGACCTATGTTTGATCCCTGGGTTGGAAGATCCCTTGGAGAAGGAAAAGGCTACTCACTCCAGTATTCTGGCCTGGAGAATTTCATGGACTGTACAGTCCATGGGGTTGCAAAGAGTCGGACGTGATGGAGTGACTTTCACTTTCATTTTTTATATGTATTTAAATTAGACAACTTAGATGAAGTGGACAAACTTGTAGAAAAGTACAGATTACCATAACTGACTCAAGAAGAAAAAAACATCTGATTGACCTAAGTGAGTAAAACTAGTGATTAGCAATAAAAAAAAAAAAAAAAAAAAAAAAAAAAAAAAAAAAACCCTGCAGAGAAAGCCTAGGTGGCATCCTTGGTGAATTCCATCCAACATTTGAGGAAGAAATAGTGGCAATTCTTCACAAACTCATTCAGAAAATAAGAGGGAATACTCTCCAACTCATTTCACAGGGCCAATAATATCTTGATACCAGACCCAGAAAAGACATCACAATAGACCTGGATCAAAGACACGCAACAAACCATAGTGGCAAGAAAAAAAAGCAAATGAAATGCAGCAACTCATTAAAAAAAAATGACAAGTGGCATTTATCCTAGATATGCAAGGTTAGTTAATATCTGAAAATAAATTAGTGTAATATGCCATATTAATAGGACAAAGAACAAAAACCACATGTTCAACTTAACAGGCACAGAAAAAGGCATTTGCTAAAATCCAATACCTCTTTATATATAAACTCTCAATAAAATAGGAAGAGAAGGGAATAACTTCATCCTGGTAAAGAGAATCTAAGAAAAACCTACAGATAACGTAATACTTAATGGTGAAGAAATGAGTTGAGTGTTTTC
This sequence comes from Neotragus moschatus, assembly GCA_006410615.1. NCBI lineage: Eukaryota > Metazoa > Chordata > Mammalia > Artiodactyla > Bovidae > Neotragus > Neotragus moschatus. Next base: position 129,464 of record SJYA01002888.1, read on the forward strand.
CGTTAAAACTGGGAACAAGTCAAGAATGTCTATTCTCTCCTCTTCTATTCAATATCATACTTGATATTGCACTAACTGGTGCAGTAAGGCAAGAAAAAGAAACAACAGGTATCCAGACTGGAAAAAAAATAAAGTTTTTATTTTCAAATGCCATGATCCTGAATGTAGAAAATCCTAAAGAATCTAAAACAAACAAAACACAAAAAACAAACTACTAGAATTAATGAGTAAATTTAGAAAAGTCACAGGATACCAGCTCAATATACAAAAATCAATTATATTGCTACACGGTAAAGATGAATAATCCAAAAATGAAATTAACAAAACAATTCTGTTCACAACAGCATTATTTAGCAATACTTAGGAGCAAGTTTAACAAGAGAAGCACAAGGCCTGCACACTGAAAACTATATTGCTTAAAAAATTAAAGATGACCTAAGCAAACGATGAGGTTGACCTTCTTCATGGGTTGGAAAGCTCATTATTGTTCAGATGGGAGTTCTCCCCAAACTGATCTATAGAGTAAATGCCATCTCTATCGAAATCTCAGTAGCATCTTTGTAGAAACTGACAAGATGATCCTAACAATTATATGGATATTTAAAGAATCTACAATAGACAAAAACTGGGGTGCGGGGGTGGGGGGGAGAACAATTTGGATGCTACATTACCAATTTCAAGCCTTATTTAGGGCTACAATAATTATCACAGTGTTGTGTTGGTATGAGGATAGACAAATAAATTAATGGAACAGAGTAGTGTGTCTGGAAATACACCCTTGTAATAATGGTCAGCTGATTTTCAACAAAACTTAAAGGATAGTCCTCTTTTTTCTCCTTTTTTTTTTTTTTTCCTGGCCAAGACTCCTACTTTTAGATTAGAGACTAACTACTTTTGGATTAGAGATTAACTTTCAAGGGGGCTTGAAAGGATCCAGAGAAGGTAGACTTCCAGAGCTGAGGTAAGAGTGATGAATGGGTAGAAAGGGTTAAAAAAAAAAAAAAAAAACTCTCAGAAATTCCAGCAAACAATTTGCTTAAAGACATTTTTAAACCGTCAGGGAATATATCAATTGGCCCTGAAAACATTTCCCTAAAAGAGTCTACAACTCTAAAAACTGCTTTTGCAAATATGATACTTGGAAGTAAAAGTATGTAAATGCTAATCCCCTTTGACCCAGAAACCCTACACCTGGGAATTGATTGAGTCTAAGGAAAGAATTCAAATGAGTGTTGTTATAGAATAATTTGCTATGGAGACAAATTTGAAACAAACTCAAAGTCCATTGTTTAATAAATCATAATACTCTAACCCAGTAGACTATTATGCATCCATTTGTAAATATGGTAGGTGAAGCAACATGGCAATGTACTTACAAAACAAAAATGAGTATCCATATAACAAAGCCTGGGAGGGAACTCAGAGAAGTGAAAATAATGATAATGCTGAGCGTTAGGAATATGACTATGTTGACTTCTACCTTGGTTTCTTTTAACCAGTAAATGCACATATTTTTCATATAGTGCCCAAGATTCAGAGTGGAAGGGGACTACACAAGGGCATAAACACAGAGGGAGAGAACTATGTCTACAGGAAAGAAGAGAATGGAAGCAAGAGGAAATGGGCATATGGGCAGATGGGTGAAAGAAAGTGAAGCTACTAATAACTGAACAAGAAAGGGAGGCATGGAGGTAAGTCAGGACTATCAACTGTGTGGACCATTCATCATCACAGGAAGTGGCCCATTCAGATTTGTCAGTCTACGAAAGGAGCAGTTTTTTTGAAAGAAGAAAATTTCCTGGCATATAATTATGGAAACTCAGAGAATAAAAGAAAATTTATCTGTGAGTTAAAAGAAATATACTGTATTTTAAAATAGCAAAAGACTGAGAAAAAATAGGTTGGTGCTTATGCAACTATGGCGGAAGCTTTGTAGGACATGCCCTTCTCATGGGATGGATGTTTCGGGGCACCGCTTGGTGGGTGGACAGGATCTCCTGGATTTTGTCCTGGAAGTTCTTCTCTGCTGCTATCCCCGCTTCAAACTCTCGGCGCTCCTCTTCCTTTTCTGCTTCCCGGGCCTGCTGCTGGGAGCATATCTGCATCTGAAGTTGCTTCCTGTACTCCTGGGCTAAACTGCAGCGTCTAACATGTTAGAAATATCAAAGTATATAAAATTATCAAAGTAAGCATTTGGATTTATATAGGGCATTACAATTAAAATGTGATTTTCGAAGTCAAATAAAGTTACCATTAAAATCAGGGTGAATGGGGAAGAAAGATGAAAAATTCAATACTGTATTTATTGCACAATAATAATTATGACAGTCTTAGAACAAATGATTGATTTTAGTGAGGGACTGTCTCTTCCCCATTCAAAAGATTTACTGAGAGCCCTTGGCCTCTCTGCAACCCCCACCCACCCCCCACAGCCCCTGACTCCCCTTCAAGAAGAAGTGACACCTATTGGTAAAATGGAACAGGCTGTTCTGCCTGTTTCTTTTCTGCTTTCTATCAAAAGGGGGCATATTCTCCTTGCAGCAGGGCTTCCAGTGGTCTGGTACTGCTGGCAATTGGATTGGTAAGTCCACCTGATTCTGTTTAGTATTAACTAGATGATTTCCTGGAGAAGGCAATGGCACCCCACTCCAGTACTCTTGCCTGGAAAATGCCATGGACAGAGGAGCCTGGTAGGCTGCAGTCCATGGGGTTGCTAAGAGTCGGATATGACTGAGCGACTTCACTTTCACGCATTGGAGAAGGAAATAGCAACCCACTCCAGGGTTCTTGCCTGGAGAATCCCAGGGACAGCGGAGCCTGGTGGGCTGCTGTCTCTGGGGTCGCACAGAGTTGGACACGATTGAAGCAACTTAGCAGCAGCAGCAGCAGATGATTTTCTCTATATGTAAGCTCCATTTAAAATTTTATAGTGATTTTTTTTTCCCTTGTGGTAAAAGACACGTAATTTACCATCTTAACCATTTCTAAGTGAACAGCTCAGTAGTGTTGAGTATATTCACATTATTGTGAAACAGATCTCCAGGACTTTTTCATCTTGCAGATCTGAAACTTTATACCTGTTAAACAACTCTTTCCTTGACCCTTCCCCCCGGCCTTCGGTGACCACCATTCTACTTGTTATCTTTATGAATTTGACTACTCTAGGTACCTCAGGTAAGTAAAATCACACAATATTTGTCTCTTTGTGACCAGCTGATTTCACTTCGAATGCCCTCAAGGTTCATCCATGCTGTAGCATCTGAGAGGATTTCTTCCCGTTTTTAAGTCTGAATCCTATTCCACTGCATGTACCTACCACACCTTGTTTATCCACTCATCTGTTAATGGACATCTGGGCTATTTCCACCTCTTGGCTATTATGAATAATGGTGCTATGGACATGAATATGCAAACAACTCTTTAAGGTCCTGCTTTCATTCATTTTGGATAGACACCTAGAAGTGAGATTGCTAGATCATATGATAGTTTTAGTTTTAATTTTTTTGAGGAAATTTCATATTGCTTTCCACAGCAGTTTCATCATTTTATAATCTGTAAACCATATTATTACCAAATTTTGTCAGAAATAAAGATTACAGCACACCTATGCCTCTGTGGCAGATTCTGTTTTCCAGAGATGGCCACAGTGCTCTCCTGCCTACCGTACACTCTTTGCAGTGTGAACCTCTACCCCCCTACCAAGAAGTGGAGCGTTTCTCCATTCCATTGAAGGCAGAAGGGCCCTGTGCAACAGAAGTGGTGTTAAACCAGCCTGAAGCATAGCCCTTAAAGGCCTGGCAGCTTCCTCGTTCTGTCTCTTGGAATGCTTGCTATTGGTACTCCTCCTCTCAGAACAAGACACCAGTCCATGAGAAGCCCAAGATGCATGGAGAGGGTACGTGTAGGTGTTCTGGCTAATACCAAATGAGATCTCTAAGCACAGTCAGCACACACTACCAGCTGTAAGGATAGGTATCTTAAGTGTCCATTCTAGCTGAGCCTACAGATGAATGTAGCCCCAACCAGAACTGGCTTGAACCACATGAGATCCCAAGCAAGAACCACCCAACTGAGCCTTATCAATAACAGAAACATGAGACATCATCAAAACTCACTTTAAACCACAAATTTGAGGGTTTTGTTACACACCAATAGGTAATTGTAGTAATTATAAGAGTTTCTGCTCACTCTTTTTTTTCTTAGTTGATTCAAAAGTTGGGTAGGGAAGAGAGCTGCTATTAAGTTCCCCTCACACCTCCAACAAAAGCCTTTTCAAACGTGAGAAGGAATGACCTCCACAGCAGAACAAGGAGCAGGAGGCCAGATGTTAGTGCTCCCACACTGACAATAGGCTCCCGTATATGAACCACACTCTTTATAGAGAGAAGAGAGCTATTTCTATGCACCAGATACGGGTACACCAGGGAACAGGCCCCAGGGACAGGGAGGCTGACCAGCAAGTAGAGGAGCCAGGTCCGCTTTCTCCACCACACCAGTTACCTGAATCGAGTGTCATGGCCATTGGTGGGAAGAGACTGATATGATTTGAGAAAGGCTGCAAGGAGGCATTGACCAATTTCCCCAACCTGAGCCTGATCATGTGATCAGAGGAACCCCTGAGGGAAGTGCTGTATCTCAGAGTACCCAGGGCATTTTAGTTTCCCAGCCCAGTGAGGCTACAAAAATCTTCCTGAGACGTTTACATGGAATCATACCCCCATAAGCCATTTCTGTTCATCTAATTAGGTCTAGTCAAGGCTATGGTTTTTCCAGTGGTCATGTATGGATGTGAGAATTGGACTGTGAAGAAAGCTGAGCTTTCCAGTGGTCATGTATGGATGTGAGAATTGGACTGTGAAGAAAGCTGAGTGCTGAAGAATTGATGCTTTTGAACTGTAGTGTTGGAGAAGACTCTTGAAAGTCCCTTGGATTGCAAGGAGATCCAACCAGTCCATTCTAAAGGAGATCAGTCCTAGGTGTTCTTGGGAAGGAGTGATGCTAAAGCTGAAACTCCAGTACTTTGGCCACCTCATGCGAAGAGTTGACTCATTGGAAAAGACCCTGATGCTGGGAGGGATTGAGGGCAGGAGGAGAAGGGGACGACAGAGGATGAGATGGCTGGATGGCATCACCGACTCAATGGGCGTGAGTCTGAGTGCACTCTGGGAGTTGGTGATGGACAGGGAGGCCTGGTGTGCCAGAAGTGGTCACAAAGAGTCGGACACGACTGAGTGACTGAACTGAATTAGGTCACATTATATTTCAGGATTTATTTCATGGGGAAAAAAAATCTTATTTCATTACAATTTAGGGTTGGTGCCTATTTTACAAAAATTGTGTCTAATATAGTTTAAGATGTTTGTCCAGTTTAACACTTAATGTCTGTAATCAGAATCTATATAATGGCAATAGAGTTGAATTTTACTAAAATGGTTGGTGTTTATTTTTTTTTCTTTTGAACTGGGTGTTTATTTTTTTATGAAATTTTATAAACTGAATTGAGCTTTGGGGACAGATGGTCTACAGGTTGGGTTGGCCAAAGATTCATTTGGTGTTTTTCCTTAAGATGGCTCTAGTAGCCCTTAGTTATCTCTAACTTCATTCGAAACAATTTTGTTAGATTGCATTGGGATGGTTGTCATATCAGTGTGCATTAAAAAAATTATCAAAATCAGTGAATTTTTGTATAGCCATTTTAATATTGAAGATGGAAGAAAAAAACAATATTTTTGGCATATTATGTTTACTTCAAGAAAGGTAAAGACACAACTGAAATGCAAAAAAGATTTGTGCAGTGTATGGAGAAGGTGCTGTGATAGAATGCATCAAAGGTGGTTTGTTAAATTTTGTGCTAGAGATTTCTCTCTAGATGATGCTCTACAGTCAGGCAGACCAGTTGAAGTTGACAGCAGTCAAACCGAGACATTGAGAACAATCAATGTTATACCAATCAACATTATACCATGAGATAGCAGACATACTCCAAATATCCAGATCAAGTGCTGAAAATCATTTGCACCAGCTTGGCTATATTAATCACTTTGATGTTTTGCTTAACATAAGTTAAGCAAAAAAAAAAAAAAAACAACCCTTTTTGACTGTATTTCTGTATGTGATTCTTTAATGTACAAAAACATTCTGTTTTTAAAACAGATTCTGCCAGGTGATGAAAAGTGTTCCATACAATATTATGGAATGGAACAGATCATGGGGCAAGCAAAATGAACCACCACCAATACCAAACGCTGGTCTTCATCCAAAGAAAGATGATGTTGTGTATGTGGTGGGGTTAGAAGAGAGTCCTCTGAGTTCCTCCTGGAAAACTGAATTAATTCCCACAAGTACTGCTCCCAGTTAGACTAACTGAAAGCAGCACTCAACAAAAAGTACCTGGAATTATGTGTTTTCTGTTGAAAACACACAATCTTCTGTCAGGATAATACAAGACTGCATGTTTCTTTGACAACCAGGCAACAATGGCTACACCTTGACTGGGAAGTTCTGATTCATCCACCATATTCACCAAACACTGTACCTTCAGATTTCTATTTATTTCAGTCTCTACAAAATTCTCTCAGTGTAAAAGATTTCAATTCCCTGGAAGACTGTAAAAGTCACCTGGAACAGTTCTTTGCTCAAAAAAATAAAAAGTTTTGGGAAGATGGAATTATGAAGTTGCCTAAAAAATGGCAGAAGGTAGTGGAACAAAACAGTGGATATGTTGTAGTTCAATAAAGTTCTTAGTGAAAATTAAAAATGTGTCTTTTATTTTTACTTTAAAACTAAAGGAACTTTTTGGCCAACCCCAAAATAGTGATGTAAAATAATATTAATAATACATGAATTATAGCACATCGTCCTTTATGCTAAAAGTCTCCCTTTTTAGTTAGTTAATAATTTTGAAGAAAACAAAGCCATACCTTGTAAAATTCTCCCTCTCTTCACAGTTAAGCTTTCTAAGACCTTCATTTATACGTTCCTGTTCCATAGTACGTTCTTCCTGTTCTTTTGCTTTCCGTTGCACTAGGAAAGACAAAAGTAATTTTTTGCTAAATGACTTTTTTCATAAAAGACTTGCCGGCATCATCTGGGCATCAATGCCATATTGTCTTTAGAAAGGCAGAGCTTAGAATCACTGGATTGGATCTTAGTTCAATAAGGTAGAAATAGTCATCCCCATTGGGGTTTCCCAGGTGGCATAGTGGTAAAGAACCTGTCTGCCAATGAAGGAGACACAAGAGACATGGGTTCAATCTCTGGCAAGATCCCCAGGAGTAGGAAAGGGCAACCCACTCTGGTATTCTTGCCTGGAAAATTCCATGGATGGAGGAGCCTAGCAGGACACAGTCCATGGGGTTCAAAGAGTCAGACACGACTGAGTGGCTAAGCACACACGGCTGTCTCCATTAAGGAGAGAAGAGGCCTTGGGCTCCTGTGTGCCATAATCTACGGAGCTTTTCTCTTAATCATTTGCTATTGAAGTCTATGAACAGCCTTTTGCATAGCAGATTACCACTGTAAGAATACTTCTTACCTTACCTTTCTCTTCTTGAGGACAAACAGTTCTGTTAACATTCATGTTAGTAGGAGAGTTTCTATGTTACAAAAAAACTACTGGAAAAGCAGTATATAAGGCTTTTATAAACTAAATAAGAAAAACCTAACCAATCCAGTAGAAAAAGATTGACAAAGAAAACAGAGTTCACAAAGGAATAAATACAACCAGGCAATATATATCTGAAATGCACTTATCTTTGGCCTCCAAATCCATTTACAAGAATTTATCTTAATTATATATGAGCCAAAAAAACTATGTACAGAGATAATAATCCACAATGGTACAACAGCAAGAAAAATTTCAAAACAAGTTGAAGGTACATTGGTTGTATTCAGGTTAAATAAATTATGGTCCATTTTTATAATGGCTTTCTAGCCAGCATTACAGATTTTAAAACTGAAGAAAAATGACCTGGAAAAATGTTTATGATAAGCGGGAAATGCAAGCTGTAAAATAGTATATACAATAAGATACGAATTTGTGAGAGGAAATTATACACACAGTAAAAATACTGGAAGGAAATGCAGGAAGTTGTGAACAATAGCTATTCCTGGGTGGTAGAATTATGGTTGATTTTTACTTCCTTGTTTATAAGTGGTTCCAAATACTTAAAATTTCCATGTTTTCTCAACGTATGCCAAAACATTTATCATGGTGGAATACAGAAATCTTTTCAGTGCAGAAGCTTTCTTCTCATGTCTTAAAACTCAATCCAACACTGGCTTAACAATTTTCAACTGATGTTATAATTCCTGGAGTGGAGAATTAATCAATGGAACCAAGATAAGCTTTCTCTTACAAAGACAACTAGTGTGAAGTCCAGTGGTATCCTACTAGTAAATGTGTCCATCTGGACACAGAATGGTGGAAATCTTCCCAGTGAAAATTTCCTTTTGTGACCAAGCACTGTTTGAGGGAATTCAGTGGTTTCCTAAGGCAAAGATGTGAGCAAGAAATGATGAGAATCCCAGAAATAAAATTCTTTTACGAATAGGAGAAAGAAGGTTTATCATGAATAGGGGAACAGAGGGGGCCTCTCAAGGAATGTGACATTTGAGCTGGGCTTAAAGTATGTCCAGGATTTTCTCAAGATCAAAAGCATCATAGGGAGAGAAAACTACCCAAGCAAAAGGTATGCAGGTGCAGGCATATGGAGACACTTGCAGAAAGATATTTAAGTATTCAATTAGATAAGGTCCACAAAGCAGGGATCTTGCCTTAATCCCTTTTACATGCCTCATGGTATTTCATACACGTGATGTGATGATGTGAAGTCGCTCAGTCGTGTCCGACTCTTTGCGACCCCATGGACTGTAGCCTACCAGGCTCCTCCACCCATGGGATTTTCCAGGCAAGAATACTGGAGTGGGTTGCCATTTCCTTCTCCAAGAGATCTTCCTGATCCAGGGATTAAACCCGGGTCTCCCGCATTGTAGGCAGACACTTTACCAGGGAAGTCACTATTTCATACATAATAAATACTGAGGTTGCTACTTAAGTTGAATTAAGCCCAAGTATAATATAATTGTAATTCATTTCCTTACACTTTTCTTGAACTTGAAGTTTTCTTGTACACATGACCTCATTCAGAAGTTGTTTTCTTGCCTCCTTTTCAAGTCTCAGCTCCTCATCCTTCTCAGCAAACTTCCTTTCCTTCTCTTTCTCTAACATTCTTTCCAATTCTTTCTCCTGAGCTTTTTCTTCCTCATGCCGCTGTGCCAAGTATTGATAATATATCTTCTGTTCTCTTCTCATATCTTCCTACATAAAATAAAAATTACCTCATGTTATTAAAACTTTTAGGTGTGATAATACTAGGGAGCATAAGTTTTAAAATCTTTTAGAACCATAATTCCTTAGAATTACATACCAAAACATTGACAGATGATGTATTATTTTTAGGATTTACTTTTAAGTAAATACTTTAAAGTAATTGAATACTTAAAATTACATACCAAATTACATACTTAAATTACATACCAAAACATTGACAGATGATGTATTATTTTTAGGGTTTACTTTTAAGTATTCAATTACTTTAAAGTATTTACTTAAAAGTAAATCCTAAAAATAATACATCATCTGTCAATGTTTTGGTATGTAATTTAAGTATGTAATTTGGTATGTAATTTTAAGTATTCAATTACTTTAAAGTATTTACTTAAAAGTAAATCCTAAAAATAATACATCATCTCGGGAAGATCTCCTGGAGAAGGAAATGGCAATCCACTCCAGTATTCTTGCCTGGAAAATCCCATGGGTGGAGGATCCTGGTAGGCTATAATCCATGGGGTCGCAAAGAGTCGGACACGACCGAGCAACTTCACTTTCACTTTTTAAAAATATTCAAGATGACTGTGGGGAATGGGTGGGAGGGATAGATAAAACAGGAATGGCCATTGGCCACTGGCTGTTGAAGCCAGGTGATGGAACCATGGGGATTCATTGTACTATTTCTGCATCTGTTTGAAATATTTTATAACACATTGTGAATAGTTCAAATAATAATAATGTAAACACTTTCTCAAAGTGTTCCTCAAAGAAGTTCCCAAATAATTTTCAATTATACAACTTTATTTTCATTTATTTAAATTTAGGTAGATAAAGTGTTAGCCTGACAAGCAAAATATGTCATTATTATTATAGCACTATCTCTGACTAGAAAATGATACTTTACATCAGCAAATCTCAATCTTAGCTACACTTTGGAATCACTTAGGGAGCTTTAAAAAGTACTAAGGGCTAAGTCTTACACCTAGAGATTCCTTTCCAATGGATAGCTTTTAAGTTCCCTAGGTGATTTGAATGTGCAGCTCAGGCCCCAAACTGGCTTTATAACACAGTCATTTTCAGGTGGCTTCTGTCTTTCATGGTAGTATATTTGTGTTATTCCACCCAACCTCTGATATGATCTCTTCTGAGAATATCATAGATCTGAGGTAGAACTCTCAGAACCTAGCAAGGTCTGAGAGTAAAGATGCACCCTCAGAATGGCTTGTATACATAGTTTCATACTTTTGGGAATAATTTAACAAAAAGTACAAACCTTATACTCTGAAAACTAAGAAGCATTGCTGAATAAAATTAAAGAGGACCTAAATAAATGGAAAGACATCCTATGTTCATGGGTCAGAAGATAATATCGTTAAAATGGCAACTGTTCCCAAACTGGTCTATAAATTCAAAATATTTAATATAGAAATGCCGATTTATTTCTTTGCAGAAATCAACAAACTGATCCTAAATTCATGTGGAAATACAAGGGAGCCAGAACAGCCAAAACAACTTGAAAAAGAAGAACAAAGTTGGAAAATTCACATTTCCTGATTTTGAACTTACTATAAAGCTATAGTCATTGAGACATATAGGTTAATGAAATAGAACTGAGAGTCCAAAATCTCACTTTTATCGTCAATTGATTTTTGACAAGAGCTCCAAGACAATTCAATAGAGGAAAAATTCTCTCTTCAACAAATGGTGCTGGGAAAATTGGATATCTACATGCCAAAGAATGAAGTTGGGCCTCTATCTCATACAATATACAAAAGTTAACTCAAAATGGATCAAAGGCCTAAATGTAAGAGCTAAAACTATAAGACTTTACGAAGAAAACATAGGACATCTTCAAGACCTCGGGTTTAAGAAAAGTGTTTTATTAGATAGGACACCAAAAGCACAAGCAACAACAGGAAATACAGATAAATTTTTCTTCATCAAAATTTAAAACTTTTGTACCTCAAGGGACACCCACAGAATGAGAAAAATATTTACAGATGACTTATGTGATAAGTCACTCCAGTATCCTTGCCTGGAAAATCCCATGGACAGAGAAGCCTGGTGGGCTGCAGTCCACGGTGCTGCAAAGAGTTGGGCATGACTAACACTAACACTATGTGATAAAGGATTTGTATCTAGGACATGTAAAGAATTCCTACACCTCAATAATAAAAAGACAACCCAATCAAAACTAGGCAAATACCTTGAAGACTTCTTAAGACTTCAGCAACCTTTAGATAGATTAGTCCAAGGAAGATATACAAATGGCCAATATGCACAGAAAAAGAGGCTCAACATCATTAGTCATTAGAGAAATACAAATGAAAACCACAGTGACATATCACTTCAGACAGACTAGGATGGTTAAAGTAAAAAGGACAGACAACAACAAATGTTAATAAGCATGTGGAAAAATCAGAACTCTTGTAAGTGTATGAGAATGTAAAACAGTGAAGCCACTTTGGAAAACAATTTGGAGATTATTCACAGGCTTAAACATAGAGTCAGTAATTCTACTCCTTGGTATATGCACAAGAGAAACAAAAATATATGTCCAAACATATTTCACATATGAATGCTCATATTAACATTATTCAAAATAGCAACAATGTAGACAATAGCAACAAATCAAATGTCCATCAAGGACAAACATATAAACAAAATATGATATATCCAAAGAATGAGATATTATTCAGTCATATAGTCTGCTGCTGCTAAGTCGCTTCAGTCGTGTCTGACTCTGTGCGACCCCATGGACAGCAGCCCACCAGGCTCCCCATCCCTGGAATTCTCTAGGCAAGAATACTGGAGTGGGTTGCCATTTTCTTTTCCAATGCATGAAAGTGAAAAGTTAAAGTGAAGTCGCTCAGTTGTGTCCGACTCTTAGCAACTCCATGGACAGAAGCCTACCAGGCTCCTCCATCCATGGGATTTTCCAGGTAAGAGTACTGGAGTGGGGTGTCATTGCCTTCTCCAACCCATATAGTCTACAACAGGGATAAACCTTAAAAACATTATGGATGTGAGAGTTGGACAATAAAGAAAGCTGAACACTGAAGAATTGATGCTTTTGAACTGTGGTGTTGGAGAAGACTCTTGAGAGTCCCTTGGACAGCAGAGATCAAACCAGTCAATCCTAAAGGAAATAAGTCCTGAATATTCACTGGAAGGACTGAAGTTGAAGCTGAAACTCCAATACTTTGGCAAAGAACTGACTCATTAGAAAAGACCCTGATGCTGGGAAAGATTGAAGGCAGGAAACCTGGCGTGCTGTAGTCCACAGGGCTGCTAAGAGTCAGACATGACTGAGCAACTGAACTGAAGTGAAAGAACCCAGTCAAAAGATCCCATAATATATAATTTCATTCATATGAAAGTCCAGAATAGGAAATCACTAGAGATAGGAAGGCTATTAGTAGTTGCTCTGTTCTAGGGGTGAAGAGGAAGAGAGAAAGTGAGATAACAAAAAACGCTCTAAAATCAACTGTGGTGATGGTGGCACTAAGATCCATTGAAATGTGCATTTCAGATGGGTGAATCGTATGCTTTATGAACGACACCTTAATGAAGCTGTTAAATAGAATAAGATGATCCAACTGAGAACAAAAAGCTGGACAACAAAAATGGTAAGAAAAAAAGGAACAGGGGAAGGGAGGAAGGAAAAGAAAGAGAGAAATAAACAATTCAATGAGAAAACTGGGCAAAAGGTATCAGAAGATATTTTACTGAAGAGGATACAAGCAAGCATATTACAAGTTGGTCAACATCATTAGCTATTATTGAAATGCAAATTGAAAACAAAATGAGGCTGGTTGGAAGGTCAAGTGTGGACAACTCTGAGTTAAAAACTCTAAGGGGACCCAATGGCCCAGGGGGACCCCACAACTTTTGTGATTTTTACCTCCTGGAGTTCTACCAGTTTCTCACAGTAAATATCAGAAAAATCCCTTCATGTTTATGGCAAACAGAGGGGAAAATGTACTATTCTGAAATACACTAGAGCATTCTATTCTTCTTAATGAGGTTTGCCCTCAGGGGAAAGTATTTAACCAAAGCTTAACCTGCTGGGGTTTTATCAGAGCTTCACTGATCTGAGGGATCAAGCCTGGGCAATCTCTAGTCTTCCATGTAAGTAAAGTCGCTCAGTCGTGTCCGACTCTTTGCAACCCCATGGACTATAGCCTACCAGACTCCTCCCTCCATGGGATTCTCTAGGCAAGAGTACTGGAGTGGGTTGCCATTTCCTTCTCCAGGGGATCTTCCCAACCCAGGGATCGAACCTGGGTCTCCCGCATTCCAGGCAGATGCTTTAACCTCTGAGCCCCCAGGGAAGCTTCCATGTAGGAAAAGTGAAATACCATAATCAAGGTTTCCAGTGACTAGTAGTAGTAGTGAAAGTCACTCAGTCGTGTCTGACTCTTGCAACCCCATGGACTGTAGCCCTCCAGGCTCCTCTGTCCATGGGATTCTCTAGGCAAGAATACTGGAGTGGGTTGCCATTTCCTTCTCCAGTCCAGTAACTAGGAAGAGTCCAAATCCAAAGGTACCATCCTAAAGTTACAGAAAGAGAATCCCTTCCCCTGTTTACTGGGATTTTTAAGGCTTGCTGCTGCTGCTAAGTCGCTTCAGTCGTGTCCAACTCTGTGCGACCCCATAGATGGCAGTCCACCAGGCTCTGCCGCCCCTAGGATTCTCCAAGCAAGAACACTGGAGCGGGTTACCATTTCCTTCTCCAATGCATGAAAGTGAAAAGTGAAAGTGAAGTCGCTCAGTCTGCTGAGCTTACCCTCTACTGCGATTATTACCACAAAGACTCAAAGCCAGTGGAAAATACTAGATGAGGCCTGACTCCCTCTCTGTAAGACAGGTATTGTCCAATGAATCTATCACTTTGAATAGAGCAACCCAGATGACCTAGATTTCATCTCCAATCTTGAAGAGGCTCCAACTGACCTCCAATCCAGATAATTCTTTCTACAGAGAATCTCCTCAAAGTACAAGGCCATGCTCTTCCACGTTTTGGGGGATTCAACCCAGCAGAGGTTCAATAAAGCCACTGAGGCCTTACTGTTAAAATAGAAATGGCACCTTCAGAAAAGGACTAAATCTGATGTCAAGGGTCTTTCCAAACTACAGGAAAATGTAATTTCCCCCCATGCCCAGCCCTTTGCTCACTGACAGCAAGGTGCAGCTAGTGGCACACTCATGCCAGGCCCTCTAGCAGCCTGGGGAATCCCTTACAACCAATTTCCTGCCACAGAAAGGGAGTTGGTGTTCTTCATCATTGGAAGCACCACCATTGTAAACATAGGCCATGGCACACCCCTTGTATAGGATAGCTCTCGTGGCTCAGCTCAGTTGGCAGAGTTAAGGGCAGTGTATTTGGATCTATAACAGGCCATAAGAATGAGACTCATAAGGGCACACATTTTTACTCATATCCGGGAGGTAACCAAAGGATTCGCAGTCTAGTCTGGGCAATGGCAAAAGGATAACTTCACGATTCAGGGAAAGTATATACGGGGTGCCTCCATTTGGAAAGAAATAGCCAACTCACGCATGTCAGTTATGATCACTCAGGTCAATACACACACATACGCACAACAGCAAACACCAGAACCTTATAGTAACATGACAGACTCATCCAAATTACATCCCTGGACATCCAAATTATATCAAGAACAACCCTGGACATAACTATTCCTCAGTGCCATACCCACTAACAGAGTGGACCTATATTATATAAGGCCACAGGGGAATGACAGCACTTACTGACTGGCATACAGGTGTAGCATGCCCTTTATCCCAGCTCTAACCAAAGTGGCGGTAGATAATTGTTTCCTCTGTCCCCAAAAAATGTCTGAAATATCCTTGGTGGAGACATATGCCCTGGATGACAGACTATTCCAGATGGCATCTCGATTTTATCAGGCTGCTGTTGCCCTTCACGAGATCTAATAGGTATGCACCACCATCATCCATACCTTCACTGAAGGCCTGCTGGCTACTTTGCATTATGTAATCTCCTTCTTTTTCAAGTATGTGCTCAACCCCTTTGACACACCAATGTAGATTCAGATCCAAGTACCCATCTCACCTCCCAGGTTGTTCTGTTATGGGCTCTAGCATATGGAATCTTCTGAAATTCTACTTAGGTTCATCCTCAAGAGGTTAGACTCACAAAAAGGCACAATGGCCTCAGTTCAGTTCAGTTTAGTCACTCAGTTGTGCCCGATTCTCTGCTACTCCCCGAACTGCAGCACATCAGGCCTTCCTGTCCATCACCATCTCCTGGAGTTTACCCAGACTCATGTCCATTGAGTTGGTGATGCCATCTAACCATCTCAACCTTTGTTGTCCCCTTCTCCTCCTGCCTTCAATCTTTCCCAACATCAGGATCTTTTCAAACGAGTCAGCTCTTCGCATCAGTGGCCACAATGGCCTAATCAAAGACATATTCCTCAAGCTTTTATACAGTTCTATATTGTGCCCCAAACACAGAAATTTGGCCCCAGGCTGTGCTGCTTCTGCTGCTGCTAAGTCGATTCAGTCATGTCCGACTCTGTGTGACCCCAGAGACGGCAGCCTACCAGGCTCCCCCATCCCTGGGATTCTCCAGGCAAGAACACTGGAGTGGGTTGCCATTTCCTTCTCCAATGCATGAAAGTGAAAAGTGAAAGTGAAGTCACTCAGTCGTGTCTGACTCTTCATGACCCCACAGACTGTAGCCTACCAGGTTCCTCCGTCTATGGGATTTACCAAGCAAGAGTACTGGAGTGGGGTGCCATTGCCTTCTCCAATATGTACTTACCAGTCGTCTCCAAAGACATTCCTGCTAGTACTGAAAGCAACCCCCCACTCCTTTGACGTTAGAGAGGATGGCATTCATACCCACTCACCAGATGAGTACTCCCTTTACCATTCTAATTATTCAGTGTCTCTCTGTCTCCCACATGCTGGTGGTCCACTCAAGGGTGGGCTGTGCATGCAGTATGACTGAAAGCCTGAGAGGACAAACTCCCATCAAATCACTTAGAATCATTTTACAGATTTTATTGACCCAGAAGATAACTAAGGCCACTGGCTATGCCTCATTATTCAGGTTATAAAAGACTAGTTAATTAAAAATTCATCACAAGTTTCGCGAGAGACTGAAATTATAGCTCCAGGACCCCCTAGCTGAATTGTGTGGATATCAGAGTGTAGAAAAGTGGCCCTCAACCTAGTGGTTGCCAACCACATTAGGGTATGAAATCCAAAAAGGACCCTGGGATCTAGCTGCTTCTATCAGCAGATGTGGGCTGGGCCCCTACCTGACATTAAATGGAGAGATAAACGACCCCTTGCTCTGAAGCAACTATCTCCTACCTTTGGCCAGTATCCAAATTGCTGGCCCAAAGAAGACCCCTTTGCATGGACATAAAAATATTTAAGTTTGTTTGTGTCTCTAGGTCTGAAGAGGGTCCCTTGTAGGCAGCAATGAGTCTTGTTTTTATATACATTCAGCCAGTCTGTGTCTTCTGGCTGGAGCATTTAATCTATTTACATTTAAGGTGATTATCAATATATGTGTTTCTATTGCCATTTTCTTAATTGTTCTGGCTTTGTTTTTGTAGGTCTTTATTCCCTTCATCTTTCGTTCTCTTCTCTTATGTTTCCTGCATAGAGAATCCCTTCAGAATTTGAGGTAAAGCTGGTTTGGTGGTGCTGAATTCTCCTAGCTCTTGTGTAGTCTGTAAAGTTTTTGATTTCTCTGTCAAATCTGAATAAGAGCCTTGCTGGGTAGAGTATTCTTCCTTGTAGGTTTATCCCTTTCATTACTTTAAATATATCATGCCACTCCCTTCTGGCCTGCAGAGTCTCTGCTGAAAAAACAGCTGACAACCTTATGGGAATTCCCTTGCATGTTATTTGTTGCTTTCCTCTTGTTGTTTTTAATATTTTTTTCTTTGTGTTTGATTTTTGTTAGTTTGATTAATATGTGTCTTGGCGTGTTCCTCCTTGGGTTTAATCTGTATGGGANGAGATCAAACCAGTCAATCCTAAAGGAAATAAGTCCTGAATATTCACTGGAAGGACTGAAGTTGAAGCTGAAACTCCAATACTTTGGCAAAGAACTGACTCATTAGAAAAGACCCTGATGCTGGGAAAGATTGAAGGCAGGAAACCTGGCGTGCTGTAGTCCACAGGGCTGCTAAGAGTCAGACATGACTGAGCAACTGAACTGAAGTGAAAGAACCCAGTCAAAAGATCCCATAATATATAATTTCATTCATATGAAAGTCCAGAATAGGAAATCACTAGAGATAGGAAGGCTATTAGTAGTTGCTCTGTTCTAGGGGTGAAGAGGAAGAGAGAAAGTGAGATAACAAAAAACGCTCTAAAATCAACTGTGGTGATGGTGGCACTAAGATCCATTGAAATGTGCATTTCAGATGGGTGAATCGTATGCTTTATGAACGACACCTTAATGAAGCTGTTAAATAGAATAAGATGATCCAACTGAGAACAAAAAGCTGGACAACAAAAATGGTAAGAAAAAAAGGAACAGGGGAAGGGAGGAAGGAAAAGAAAGAGAGAAATAAACAATTCAATGAGAAAACTGGGCAAAAGGTATCAGAAGATATTTTACTGAAGAGGATACAAGCAAGCATATTACAAGTTGGTCAACATCATTAGCTATTATTGAAATGCAAATTGAAAACAAAATGAGGCTGGTTGGAAGGTCAAGTGTGGACAACTCTGAGTTAAAAACTCTAAGGGGACCCAATGGCCCAGGGGGACCCCACAACTTTTGTGATTTTTACCTCCTGGAGTTCTACCAGTTTCTCACAGTAAATATCAGAAAAATCCCTTCATGTTTATGGCAAACAGAGGGGAAAATGTACTATTCTGAAATACACTAGAGCATTCTATTCTTCTTAATGAGGTTTGCCCTCAGGGGAAAGTATTTAACCAAAGCTTAACCTGCTGGGGTTTTATCAGAGCTTCACTGATCTGAGGGATCAAGCCTGGGCAATCTCTAGTCTTCCATGTAAGTAAAGTCGCTCAGTCGTGTCCGACTCTTTGCAACCCCATGGACTATAGCCTACCAGACTCCTCCCTCCATGGGATTCTCTAGGCAAGAGTACTGGAGTGGGTTGCCATTTCCTTCTCCAGGGGATCTTCCCAACCCAGGGATCGAACCTGGGTCTCCCGCATTCCAGGCAGATGCTTTAACCTCTGAGCCCCCAGGGAAGCTTCCATGTAGGAAAAGTGAAATACCATAATCAAGGTTTCCAGTGACTAGTAGTAGTAGTGAAAGTCACTCAGTCGTGTCTGACTCTTGCAACCCCATGGACTGTAGCCCTCCAGGCTCCTCTGTCCATGGGATTCTCTAGGCAAGAATACTGGAGTGGGTTGCCATTTCCTTCTCCAGTCCAGTAACTAGGAAGAGTCCAAATCCAAAGGTACCATCCTAAAGTTACAGAAAGAGAATCCCTTCCCCTGTTTACTGGGATTTTTAAGGCTTGCTGCTGCTGCTAAGTCGCTTCAGTCGTGTCCAACTCTGTGCGACCCCATAGATGGCAGTCCACCAGGCTCTGCCGCCCCTAGGATTCTCCAAGCAAGAACACTGGAGCGGGTTACCATTTCCTTCTCCAATGCATGAAAGTGAAAAGTGAAAGTGAAGTCGCTCAGTCTGCTGAGCTTACCCTCTACTGCGATTATTACCACAAAGACTCAAAGCCAGTGGAAAATACTAGATGAGGCCTGACTCCCTCTCTGTAAGACAGGTATTGTCCAATGAATCTATCACTTTGAATAGAGCAACCCAGATGACCTAGATTTCATCTCCAATCTTGAAGAGGCTCCAACTGACCTCCAATCCAGATAATTCTTTCTACAGAGAATCTCCTCAAAGTACAAGGCCATGCTCTTCCACGTTTTGGGGGATTCAACCCAGCAGAGGTTCAATAAAGCCACTGAGGCCTTACTGTTAAAATAGAAATGGCACCTTCAGAAAAGGACTAAATCTGATGTCAAGGGTCTTTCCAAACTACAGGAAAATGTAATTTCCCCCCATGCCCAGCCCTTTGCTCACTGACAGCAAGGTGCAGCTAGTGGCACACTCATGCCAGGCCCTCTAGCAGCCTGGGGAATCCCTTACAACCAATTTCCTGCCACAGAAAGGGAGTTGGTGTTCTTCATCATTGGAAGCACCACCATTGTAAACATAGGCCATGGCACACCCCTTGTATAGGATAGCTCTCGTGGCTCAGCTCAGTTGGCAGAGTTAAGGGCAGTGTATTTGGATCTATAACAGGCCATAAGAATGAGACTCATAAGGGCACACATTTTTACTCATATCCGGGAGGTAACCAAAGGATTCGCAGTCTAGTCTGGGCAATGGCAAAAGGATAACTTCACGATTCAGGGAAAGTATATACGGGGTGCCTCCATTTGGAAAGAAATAGCCAACTCACGCATGTCAGTTATGATCACTCAGGTCAATACACACACATACGCACAACAGCAAACACCAGAACCTTATAGTAACATGACAGACTCATCCAAATTACATCCCTGGACATCCAAATTATATCAAGAACAACCCTGGACATAACTATTCCTCAGTGCCATACCCACTAACAGAGTGGACCTATATTATATAAGGCCACAGGGGAATGACAGCACTTACTGACTGGCATACAGGTGTAGCATGCCCTTTATCCCAGCTCTAACCAAAGTGGCGGTAGATAATTGTTTCCTCTGTCCCCAAAAAATGTCTGAAATATCCTTGGTGGAGACATATGCCCTGGATGACAGACTATTCCAGATGGCATCTCGATTTTATCAGGCTGCTGTTGCCCTTCACGAGATCTAATAGGTATGCACCACCATCATCCATACCTTCACTGAAGGCCTGCTGGCTACTTTGCATTATGTAATCTCCTTCTTTTTCAAGTATGTGCTCAACCCCTTTGACACACCAATGTAGATTCAGATCCAAGTACCCATCTCACCTCCCAGGTTGTTCTGTTATGGGCTCTAGCATATGGAATCTTCTGAAATTCTACTTAGGTTCATCCTCAAGAGGTTAGACTCACAAAAAGGCACAATGGCCTCAGTTCAGTTCAGTTTAGTCACTCAGTTGTGCCCGATTCTCTGCTACTCCCCGAACTGCAGCACATCAGGCCTTCCTGTCCATCACCATCTCCTGGAGTTTACCCAGACTCATGTCCATTGAGTTGGTGATGCCATCTAACCATCTCAACCTTTGTTGTCCCCTTCTCCTCCTGCCTTCAATCTTTCCCAACATCAGGATCTTTTCAAACGAGTCAGCTCTTCGCATCAGTGGCCACAATGGCCTAATCAAAGACATATTCCTCAAGCTTTTATACAGTTCTATATTGTGCCCCAAACACAGAAATTTGGCCCCAGGCTGTGCTGCTTCTGCTGCTGCTAAGTCGATTCAGTCATGTCCGACTCTGTGTGACCCCAGAGACGGCAGCCTACCAGGCTCCCCCATCCCTGGGATTCTCCAGGCAAGAACACTGGAGTGGGTTGCCATTTCCTTCTCCAATGCATGAAAGTGAAAAGTGAAAGTGAAGTCACTCAGTCGTGTCTGACTCTTCATGACCCCACAGACTGTAGCCTACCAGGTTCCTCCGTCTATGGGATTTACCAAGCAAGAGTACTGGAGTGGGGTGCCATTGCCTTCTCCAATATGTACTTACCAGTCGTCTCCAAAGACATTCCTGCTAGTACTGAAAGCAACCCCCCACTCCTTTGACGTTAGAGAGGATGGCATTCATACCCACTCACCAGATGAGTACTCCCTTTACCATTCTAATTATTCAGTGTCTCTCTGTCTCCCACATGCTGGTGGTCCACTCAAGGGTGGGCTGTGCATGCAGTATGACTGAAAGCCTGAGAGGACAAACTCCCATCAAATCACTTAGAATCATTTTACAGATTTTATTGACCCAGAAGATAACTAAGGCCACTGGCTATGCCTCATTATTCAGGTTATAAAAGACTAGTTAATTAAAAATTCATCACAAGTTTCGCGAGAGACTGAAATTATAGCTCCAGGACCCCCTAGCTGAATTGTGTGGATATCAGAGTGTAGAAAAGTGGCCCTCAACCTAGTGGTTGCCAACCACATTAGGGTATGAAATCCAAAAAGGACCCTGGGATCTAGCTGCTTCTATCAGCAGATGTGGGCTGGGCCCCTACCTGACATTAAATGGAGAGATAAACGACCCCTTGCTCTGAAGCAACTATCTCCTACCTTTGGCCAGTATCCAAATTGCTGGCCCAAAGAAGACCCCTTTGCATGGACATAAAAATATTTAAGTTTGTTTGTGTCTCTAGGTCTGAAGAGGGTCCCTTGTAGGCAGCAATGAGTCTTGTTTTTATATACATTCAGCCAGTCTGTGTCTTCTGGCTGGAGCATTTAATCTATTTACATTTAAGGTGATTATCAATATATGTGTTTCTATTGCCATTTTCTTAATTGTTCTGGCTTTGTTTTTGTAGGTCTTTATTCCCTTCATCTTTCGTTCTCTTCTCTTATGTTTCCTGCATAGAGAATCCCTTCAGAATTTGAGGTAAAGCTGGTTTGGTGGTGCTGAATTCTCCTAGCTCTTGTGTAGTCTGTAAAGTTTTTGATTTCTCTGTCAAATCTGAATAAGAGCCTTGCTGGGTAGAGTATTCTTCCTTGTAGGTTTATCCCTTTCATTACTTTAAATATATCATGCCACTCCCTTCTGGCCTGCAGAGTCTCTGCTGAAAAAACAGCTGACAACCTTATGGGAATTCCCTTGCATGTTATTTGTTGCTTTCCTCTTGTTGTTTTTAATATTTTTTTCTTTGTGTTTGATTTTTGTTAGTTTGATTAATATGTGTCTTGGCGTGTTCCTCCTTGGGTTTAATCTGTATGGGACTCTCTGAACTTGGGTTACTATTTCATTTCCCATGTTAAAAAAGTTTTCGACTATAATCTCTTCAAATATTTTCTCAGGCCCTTTCTCTTTCATCCTTTTCACTTCTCCCGAGACCCCTATAATGTGAATGTTGGTGCATTTAATGTTGTTCCAGAGGTCTCTGAGACTGTCCTCATTTCTTTTCATTCTTTTTTCTTTATTCTGTTCCATGTCAGTGCTTTCCACCATTCTGTCTTCCAGCTCACTTACCTGTTCTTCTGCCTCAGTTATTCTGCTACTGATTCCTTCCAGAGTGTTTTTCTTTTCAGTTATTCTATTTTTCATCTCTGTTTGTTCTTTAGTTCTTCTAGGTCTTTGTTAAACATCTCTTGCATCTTCTTAATCTGTGCCTCCATTCTTTTTCCGAAATCTTGGATCATCTTTACTATCACTATTCTGAATTCTTTTTCAAGTAGATTGCCTATCTCCTCTTCATTTAATTGTTCTTACAGATTTTTATCTTACTCCTTCATCTGCAGCAGATTCCTCTGTCATCTAGTTTTGTCTGACTGACTGTGCTGGTCTCCTTTCTGTAGGCTGCAGGACTGTAGCTCCTCTTGCTTCTGGGGTCTGCCATCTGGTGGGTGGGATGGTTACTGAGCAGGGCCTCCCCTTCACTCTGCAGTTGTCACTGCCCTGGCAGGGGCATGATGTGCTCATAGTTGTTGAGACAGAGGCTCTGAGATCTGTTTCTTAGCTGTGTTTCTTATCTGCAGTGCAAGGTCGGTGGGCTTGGAGCACTCCACTGGGAGAGGGGCCTCTGAGGATTCCTCCTCTCGGGATGTACACCTGGGAGTGTGCTCTGTTGTGTTGCCCTTCACACACTTGCAGGCTCAGAAAGTACACTGTTGTTGGCACTGCTCTCTCTTCCACCTTAAACATGGCTATGCTGACAAATGGCCCTGATGACTCTCAGGTCATTTTCACGAGGCCACTGGTGCAGATCTGCTGAGGTCATGTCCCAGGACTGCGGTAGTCATGTACCTGGACCCACTCAAGGGTCCCTAGGACCTATGGGGCTGGAGGAGGCTATGGCAGGGGTGGCGCTTAGGCCCACTGGGGCCAAGGCAGCCAGAGGAGGCTTTGATGGGGGCAGTGCTTGGCCCTACAGGGGCCTGCTTGGCTTTGGATCAGGCAAGTACCCCCTTAATGCCCATAGAAGCCAAGGAGAGGACAAAAATTAAGATCAGAAATGAAAGCATGGATACCACTCTATTTATAAACCCCATGGCCATTAAAAAGGATAAGAAATACAATGAACAACTCTATGCCTACAATTTGATATCCTAAAGAAAATGAACCAATTCTTTGAAAGATACAATCTCCCAAAATTTACACAAGAAGAAAAGGACAATCTGAATAGGCCTATATCTATTATTTAAAAACTGAATTAATAATTATTAACTGTCTGAAACAGAAACCACTGGTCCCTGATGAGTTCACTGGTGAATTCTACCAAACATTTAAGGAAGGAATTATACCAAATCTCTACAACCTTTTTCACAATGGAAGCAGAAGGAATATTTCCTAACTCATCCTATGAAGCCAGAATTACCCTAATACCAAAAGTGAAAAAAGATAATGTTGTCATGATACAACATGACCAAGTAAGATATATCCTAGGTAGCAAGACTGGTTCAATATTCAAAAATCAATTAATGTAATCCATCACATCAACAAGCTAAAGAAGAAAACCCATATGATCATATCAATAAATACAGGAAAAATATATGACAGAATCCAACACCCATTCATCTTAAAAAATTATATATTTGATCTTTCTCCTTGTTTCTGACAGAGCTCCTAAAATCCTTAGAATTTCCTAAGTAATGAAAGCAATAAAGTTGTCTTTTGTTATGTTAATGAGGTGACTTTTGGATCACACCTAAGTTTGCCAGGAGAACCAACTGCGTGGTTATTGCATTGAAACTTTCAGTCCCACTTCCCTGATCTCTGAGCTGAGGAGAAGGCTTGGAGAGTGAATCAATCACCCAATGGCAATGACTTAACCAATCATCCCAAAGGAGAGGGTTCAGAAAGCTTCAGGTTGGGGAACCAGAATGATTTCACCAGGCCATGCCCCAAACTCCGTAAGGACAGAAGCTCCTTTGTTCAGGCCCTCCTCATCTTATATATCTCTTCATCTGGCTGCTTATTTGTATCCTTTAGTATCTTTTGTAATAAACTGTTAATCTAGTGAGAAAACTGATTTCCTGAGTTCTGTCAGGTGTTCTAGCCAATTAATCGAACACAGAGAGGGGTCTGTGGGAACTTTTGATTTATAGCTAGTCTATCAGGGAAGAACTTGGATTTGTAGCTGGCATCCTTAGTTGGAGGGTGATCACCTGAACTTTCAGTTTGTAGCCAAGTGGTCAGAAGCACAGGTAACTATCTAGGCTCAAAACCGGCATCTGAGGTGGGGGGCAGTTTTATAGAATTGCTCCCTGTACTGTGGAATCTGATGCTACCTCCAGGTCGACAGCACCAGAACTGAGCTGAGTTATAGGACACCCTATGGATACGAGAGTTGGACCATAAAGAAGGCTGGGCACTGAAGAATTGATGCTTTTGAACTGTGGAGAAGACTCTTGAGAGTCCCTTGGAGAGCAAGGAGCTCAAACCAGTCAATCCTAAAGGAAATCAACCCTGAATATTCAGTGGAAGGGCAGATGCTGAAGCTGAAACACCAATACTCTGGCCACCTGATGTGAGGAACTGACTCATTAGAAAAGACCCTGATGCTGGGAAAGATTGAAGGCAGAAGGAGAAGGGGACAACAGAGGATGAGATGGTTGGATGGCAATACCTACTCAATGGACATGAGTTTGAGTCAACTCTAGGAGCTGGTGAAGGACAGGAAAGCCTGGTGTGCTGCAGTCAATGGGGTCGCAAAGGGTCGGACACAACTGAGTGACTGAACTGATAGGATACCCAGCTTTTGTCCGAGTATTGCCTGAAGTCTACTCCACACACTGGAACTGGGTTTGGAACCCTTAATGCTCCCTATCACATGACTTCAGGGAAATTTAAATTAAACAGCAATGAGACACCAATACACACCTATTGGAGCAGCCCAAGTCTAGAAAACTGACACCACCAGATACTGACCAGGACGCTGAGCAACAGGAGCTCTCACTCATTACTGGTGGGAATACAAAACAGTATAGACTGTTAGGAAGACAGTTTGGCAATTATAAGACTACACATCCCTTACTACATGCTTCAGCAAACATGCTCATGTTATCTACCCAAATGAGTTGAAAACTTATGTGCACACAAAAATCTGCATAAGAATGTGAATAGCAACTTTTCATGTGCTGTGCTGTGCTTAGTCACTCAGTCGTGTCCAACTCTTTGCAACTCTGTGAACTACAATCTGCCAGGCTCCTCTGTCCGTGGGATTCTCCAGGAAATAATATTGGAGTGGGTTGCCATCCGAAGGATCTTCTTGACCCAGGGATCGAACCTGCATCTCTTAAGTCTCTTGCATTGGTAGGTGGGTTCTATATCACTAGCACCACCTGGGAAGCCCAACTTTATTCATAATCACCAAAACAATCAAGGATGTCCTTCAGAAGGTAAATGGATAAATATACTGTAGTACATCCCCACAATGGAATATATTCAGTGATAGAAGAGCTATGAAGCTATGAAAAGATATGGAGGGAACTTAGAAGCATATTAGTTAGTGAAAGAAAATATGAAAAACCTATAAACTATGTAATTCCAAAGATATGACCATCTGAAAAAGGCAAACTATGGAGACAGCAAAAATACCAGGTTTCTGAGGGTTTGGGGTAGAAAGAGGGAAGAACATGGGGAGCGCAGAGGATTTTTAGGCTACTGAAATCACTCTGTGTGATACTCTCATGGTAGATACACGTCATCACACATTTGCCCACACCTATAGATATATAACACCAAAGAGTGGATCTACTATAAACTATGAACTTTAGGCGATCGTGATGTGTAGGCTCATCGATTGTAACAAATGTACCACTCTGGTGGAGAATGTTGTGAATGGGGAAGTCTATGCATGTGTCGGGGCAGGAGCATATAGGAAATTTCTGTACCTTTTGCTCACTTTTGCTGTGAACCTAAAACTTCCCTGAAAAGTAAAGTCAACTGAAACGAAACAAAACAAATTGTAATACCTTTAGGAAAAATACAACACCCTAAAGAGTTCAATATAAATTTCAAAGGAACAGCTAAATAAATATCAGAATGATTTTCTCTGTTCTCTTTGCTGTCAAAACTATACATCCTTCAAAGTCCGGCTTGAACGCCCCTTCTTCAGTGAAGTCTTCCCCAGTTTCTGGACATACTTAGTCACTCTACTTCCTGTGACACCAT
>SJYA01002888.1:159137-204538 GCA_006410615.1 Neotragus moschatus
GAGAGTTGGACCATAAAGAAGGCTGGGCACTGAAGAATTGATGCTTTTGAACTGTGGAGAAGACTCTTGAGAGTCCCTTGGAGAGCAAGGAGCTCAAACCAGTCAATCCTAAAGGAAATCAACCCTGAATATTCAGTGGAAGGGCAGATGCTGAAGCTGAAACACCAATACTCTGGCCACCTGATGTGAGGAACTGACTCATTAGAAAAGACCCTGATGCTGGGAAAGATTGAAGGCAGAAGGAGAAGGGGACAACAGAGGATGAGATGGTTGGATGGCAATACCTACTCAATGGACATGAGTTTGAGTCAACTCTAGGAGCTGGTGAAGGACAGGAAAGCCTGGTGTGCTGCAGTCAATGGGGTCGCAAAGGGTCGGACACAACTGAGTGACTGAACTGATAGGATACCCAGCTTTTGTCCGAGTATTGCCTGAAGTCTACTCCACACACTGGAACTGGGTTTGGAACCCTTAATGCTCCCTATCACATGACTTCAGGGAAATTTAAATTAAACAGCAATGAGACACCAATACACACCTATTGGAGCAGCCCAAGTCTAGAAAACTGACACCACCAGATACTGACCAGGACGCTGAGCAACAGGAGCTCTCACTCATTACTGGTGGGAATACAAAACAGTATAGACTGTTAGGAAGACAGTTTGGCAATTATAAGACTACACATCCCTTACTACATGCTTCAGCAAACATGCTCATGTTATCTACCCAAATGAGTTGAAAACTTATGTGCACACAAAAATCTGCATAAGAATGTGAATAGCAACTTTTCATGTGCTGTGCTGTGCTTAGTCACTCAGTCGTGTCCAACTCTTTGCAACTCTGTGAACTACAATCTGCCAGGCTCCTCTGTCCGTGGGATTCTCCAGGAAATAATATTGGAGTGGGTTGCCATCCGAAGGATCTTCTTGACCCAGGGATCGAACCTGCATCTCTTAAGTCTCTTGCATTGGTAGGTGGGTTCTATATCACTAGCACCACCTGGGAAGCCCAACTTTATTCATAATCACCAAAACAATCAAGGATGTCCTTCAGAAGGTAAATGGATAAATATACTGTAGTACATCCCCACAATGGAATATATTCAGTGATAGAAGAGCTATGAAGCTATGAAAAGATATGGAGGGAACTTAGAAGCATATTAGTTAGTGAAAGAAAATATGAAAAACCTATAAACTATGTAATTCCAAAGATATGACCATCTGAAAAAGGCAAACTATGGAGACAGCAAAAATACCAGGTTTCTGAGGGTTTGGGGTAGAAAGAGGGAAGAACATGGGGAGCGCAGAGGATTTTTAGGCTACTGAAATCACTCTGTGTGATACTCTCATGGTAGATACACGTCATCACACATTTGCCCACACCTATAGATATATAACACCAAAGAGTGGATCTACTATAAACTATGAACTTTAGGCGATCGTGATGTGTAGGCTCATCGATTGTAACAAATGTACCACTCTGGTGGAGAATGTTGTGAATGGGGAAGTCTATGCATGTGTCGGGGCAGGAGCATATAGGAAATTTCTGTACCTTTTGCTCACTTTTGCTGTGAACCTAAAACTTCCCTGAAAAGTAAAGTCAACTGAAACGAAACAAAACAAATTGTAATACCTTTAGGAAAAATACAACACCCTAAAGAGTTCAATATAAATTTCAAAGGAACAGCTAAATAAATATCAGAATGATTTTCTCTGTTCTCTTTGCTGTCAAAACTATACATCCTTCAAAGTCCGGCTTGAACGCCCCTTCTTCAGTGAAGTCTTCCCCAGTTTCTGGACATACTTAGTCACTCTACTTCCTGTGACACCATCCTGCTATCACAGTACTAACACCATGCTATAGAGTAGGTGTTCTCGAAATAGACTGAGAATCACCTGGGAGAGCCTGTTAAAACACAGGCTTCTTGTCCCTACCATAGACCTGAATTTGGGGATTCTGATTCTGGAGCCGATGAATTTCTGACATCCTTCTAGATGACGCTGATGCTGTGATTCATGGACCACACTTACAGAGCAGTGTTATGGTTTATTCTACACATGGCTGGCTCCCATAAGACTGACAGCTCAACAAGAAACCTCTCCAGCACTTAATAGGCATTGAGTAAGTGTCTTACTTGTTTTTGCTTCTTTTTATCGGTCTCATCCTGTAAATTTTGAAGGGCATTTTGCAAGAGCTTCATGTTCAAATCCTGCTCTTCTCTGTATTCCTGTTGCATACGCTCCATCTTCTCTTGGAGGGCTTTTTGCAAAGCAGCCCTTATTTCCTGCCTTGTCTTCTGTTTCTTTAGCTTATCCTGTTCATTCTCAAGTTTCACCTGTGCATTTTCATTTTCCTGAGGCGGAACAGTAATGAAGATAATGCATCAGTACAGTTAGACAAAACAAAAAAGTTAATGCATTTCATTTAAGAGGTGAGAGTAAAGGGTTTCTTGGAAAGCACACACACTCCTGGGTGTAAAGGGACTATGAGACGTAAAACTTGACTTTTCATTGCTGAATCAACAATAAGGCTTTGTGAAATTGCTCTGTGTGATTATAAAGTAATAAATAGTGTGGAGTTCAAAATGCAGAAAAGCATAATGATAAATCACTTTTATTCTTAGTAACCATTCACCTACTACCGTTCTCAACATTTTGGCGTGCTGACCTTCCAGACTTTAGTCTTCCATGCGTATCTGCGTATCTAGATTTGGATACATTACTAACCAGCAGTTAGAGTCTAAGAATGGAAATGTGCACATCAGTCAAATATACAAAAGTAAATCAAGCATTTTGTTCTTTAAAAGTACTCCCCATTCCTCCCATTTTCTTATCTATCTGACCCTCCTGGCTGGCTTACCTGCATGACCAATCAAGCAGTTTTAACCGGGGCACAAACGCTGCTGGGTGTTGGGAGTTTGGTAGAAAATCTGGGTATGGTATAAAGTGAGGCATTAATCCTCCCACCAAAGGCATTTGAACTCTCCTGGAAGGATGAGTCCTTTCCTAGCTGGGACAGGAGCTGACACAGTTATAGTGAGGAGAGATACAAGTCCCAGCTGACTTGATCTGAGACTCACAACAGCCATGAATACCATGATTTTCGGCTTTCCATTAATGCCATGAGCAGTAAATCCACACTGAACTGTGAGAGTCAAATGAGCTAATATAAGTGAAAATGCTGCGCAGTATTTAAGGCAAAACAGTGGACATCAAACATAAAAGCCAGTGGTGTAGCAGACCACATTTTTTAAAAAGTAAGGTTGACTACAGGAAGCAGCAATCATCCAACTCAAACAATAAAACAGGCAGAGATGGAAATAGGAGAGAATTGTTCAAGACTAAGAAACCTACAAGTAGTTTACTATGTCTTGGTTTCCCCTGCTATGCTGAGGCACTGAATTAACTACACCCCCTTTCAATCTCAAATATGCCCAGATTTGAATGATAAACAGTCACTCTTTCAAAAAGACTTATGACAGGACTGCAATGTTTGGGTCTCATTTTAAATGTCAAATAACTTAGACAATAGTGGAAATTTAGATGGTAACAATGAATTATTATTAATTTTTTTAGGTTTGAAAACGTATAAGAAAAATCCTTAATTACATTGTTGTTGAGATGCATACTCAACAACAAGAACGTATTTAAAGGGGAAATGACACGTGTGGGGCAAACTGTAAGTCAAAAAAGGAAGGGGTGAGAATACAGGAAATCAATATACCAAAATATAACAGCTGTTGAAAGTGGGAGATTGGTACACAAGGGCTCATGGGACTCTCCACTTCTGTGCATTTGAAAATGTTCATATTATTACTGTTTAATATAACAGTATTATTATAACACATGTTATTATTATAACATTTAAAGGGTGGAATTTATATAACATATACATTGCAAAATAATAGCGTTAAAGAACCTATCAGTGGCTGCTAGGGGTTAGGGGTGAGGATAGTGATAAAAGAAAATTTACATTTTGAGGGTAAACAAGAAAACTAAACATAAGATTCTCTCGCCAGCTAGGGCCTCCTCCCTCCCTCTTCACAGTGCAGCATGCCTCTTCACTACACGTTAACCAGACCTCCTCAAAGGTGGGAATGCCTTCTTCACAGTAGAGATCCGTTTTTATTCTCTTTCTTCTGACACTAGTAATGGAACTTCTTGGATTAGTATTCTTTCCGAGTTCTGTAAGGGGCCATGGTGACTTACTGCTTGCTTTATATGTGCTTATCTGGACTATTTATATTTGATGAACTTTATGTAAAATACCAGGGTGTCATTTTGATGTATGACCCTTTGACTTGAAAAGGTTTATGAATGTGCCTTCAACCACTAACAGGCAGAGCAATTCTCAGAGCTTCTGAGAGTCTGTCTCCCATATTATAATCCTTGGTTTGGCCTGAATAAAATTCTCCTTTTCCTCTTCAGCAGGCCTGCACACCGGGTTTGTACCCACTGAGTCCACCATTCTACCACAAGTAGAATTTGAAAAAACCCACCACAAGGCGTGCCTCTTCCTCCTTCAGCCGCTGCTCGGCCTGCCTTTGCGCCTGGATGCTGGTGACCTGGGCATTTAGCCCCAGGCGCGTGTTCTCCACGAGCTCCTTCTGCCTCCTCTCCTCCTCAGCCTCTCGCCTTTCTTTGGCTAAGCGGTCTTCCTCCCAGAGCTTTGAGAACATCTGCTCTTCCACCACCTTCTGCCTTTTCAGCTCCTCGTTAAATGCTATCTGAGCTTTCCGATCCTCACACACGGCCTTCTGATGGATACAAAACAGCTCAGCGCGTAGCTCCTGGCAGTGTTCCCTGGAAGGGCAATTTAAAAAAGAAATCAGGCCTTTCATAAGACACTGCTCTCTTTAGGCACAAATCTGCACTGTCAGACAGTGAAGTGAGAAAGTTAAAGAACTGGATATAGGCCATACACATGGGGCAGCAGCAAGGAGGAAGACACCAGGATGCCACAGACAAAATCCAGGCCCCGGAGTCAAGCAGAGCAGCCTCTGAATCCTGGTTCTGACATTTCCTGTGTGACCTTGGGTCACAAACTCTATCTATCTGAGCTTATTTTTATATCTGTAAAAGAACTGTCTTTTAAGGTTCTGCTAAGGTTCAGAGATAAATGGATGTAAACACCTGGTAGATAATAGGAACTCAGTAAATGGTAATTACTGTGATTACTATAGAGGAAACAGAAGAGGAACAAGTGCCTGCAACATTAGAGTTAGATTAAGGCTTTGGTAGAAAGAGACCCTGCATGTACACCCAAGAAGAGATCCAAGGTTAGAGTCTGCATGACCACGGTGACGCTTGCCTATTGCCTCTGGATTCCAGGCAGGGCAGGACACATGTCCACTAAAGGGCTTACCGTGAGAGTTGAGAAAACAGTCCTATTCTTGCCTTCCGGCAACCAGGTTTATGTCACCATTCAAGAGGAAATGTTATTTCAGTAAGTGTTTAGACCTTATCCTTTCTTCAGCTTGCTTCAGACGTTCTTCATTGAGCCCATTTTTAATATAAGAACTGTAAAATTCAACACTGACTGTACTTTAGAATTATTCAGCTATATTTTCTAAACTCCACTCTTCCTTTCCTCCAGATCAGACTTGTTAAACTAGAATATCAGGGGATAAGTCCCATCTGCATTTTTTTTAAAGTGCCTCATTTAGACAAGTTTGAGAGAACATTTGATGGGAAGACTTAAAAAAAAAAAAATCAATTCCTCCTGTCTCCTAAATCAAACTCTACACAAAGAAGCTAAAATCTGGAGAATGAGAATTTTAACAAAGAATGTTAAAGAAATTTGAATTGCTAAGACTGAAAGAAAGGATGAGGTCTAAACTCTTATTACCCAAGGGTGGCCAATATCACACAAAATGACATTTATCAGATGCAGCTGAGTATTGTTTGCCATTTGATGAGGATTAGTCTCACTTCTCTAAATGAATCTCTGTGAGAGCTGGGATTCAGGATATATTTCAGGAACATACGACCCATACTACTTACCCAATGGCCAATAAATAATTGTTGGTTTAACTGGTACATAATTATACCGATTAGAAACATACCCACCATCCACATTCTGTGGAAGGTGCCATAGGTAACAGAAGCTGAAGTTACTAGGTTACAAAAAAGAAAAACAAACCACACACTTTAACACTGAAAAAAAAAATCATCTGTCTAGAATTCATCAGTGAAATTCTCAGATTTGGCCATGATAACTTACTAAAGTCCATCTCAATCCCATGATTCATATTCTAACAAAGCTATTCAATTAATGGAAATCTAAAACCTAAGAAATATGGCTTATATTTAAAATTTTTATTTAAAATAAAATAAACTCTTTATTCCTAAGTATAAAACTAATACATGCTCATTGCAGAAAAATTATAAAATGAAATTATGAAGATACTATAAATAATGCTAGTCCTACTATTAAGAGATAAACACTATTAGTATGTTAATATATATTCTTTCCTATGTATGTATCTTTTTACTAGAATTGGGGTCTTTCTGCATATCTATATCTCCTGTATTTTAATTTTTCCACCTATCATTTTATTGGAAGTGTTTCCTCATGAAATATTCTTTAAAATATTTTCTAACTCCAAAACTTTATTATAGTTTAATAAGCTGCATAGTAGAAATTAGAGTCTATAAATACGTCACAGTTTACTTAAACATTGCTGTTTGATAAGCATAAATGTTACTTCTGGCTTTTATTACAATGTTGCAATGAACATGGTTTCTGTCACTCTTTCTGTTTATTGCTAATTATTTTCTTAAGGTAATTCTTCCGTAATATAAAACCAGAGTACAAAAACATTCTTAAGGCAGTTAGTTGATGATACATGCTGCCAAGAAGCCCAGAAGTGATACCATATGAAAGAGCTCATATCATTTTCATTTTTTAAGATCAATAGGTCTTCAAACTTTTTCAATTACTCATGTCTTTCAGTAAAAAAAATTCTAAGCACCCATAATATTATTTATAAATTATATGAGGTTATTAATATGTAACTATGTCATATAAATTAAATTCAGTTCAGTCACTCAGCCATATCCGACTCTTTGTGACCCCATGAATTGCAGCATGCCAGGCCTCCCTGTCCATCACCAACTCCCTGAGTTCACTCAGACTCACGCCCATTGAGTCAGTGATGCCATCCAGCCATCTCATCCTCGGTCGTCCCTTTCTCCTCCTGCCCCCAATCCCTGCCAGCATCAGAGTNATTCAGACTTAAATTGAAGAAAGTAGGGAAAACCACTAGACCATTCAGGTATGACCTAAATCAAATCATATAAATTAGCTAGCCACAAAAATTAAAATGAGCTGAGCTAAAAAGCATCAAATAGAATACTTACCTCTTTTAATGATAATAATTACTGATAAGAAGAAAACTTTTTGTCAGTGCTTTACATGGTACTTTTATATATAAAATCTTATTTCATCCTCATAAGGACCTTATAACTTAGACGGGGCAGCAAGTATTATCCCCATTTCAGAGTTAAAGAAATCAAATCTCAGGGAGCCAAAATTTCTTTCCAAGTCACAAAGCCAGGAGTAAAAATATTATAAACAATAGTTATTAAGTGCCTATTATTTGCCAGGCACTGTTCTAAGCAGTTTACATGTCTGAACTCTTAACAATCTTCATAACAACCAATATTGCAACAAACACTATTGTAAGCTACTATTACTATTATTTTATCCTCAGTTTGCAGATGAGGAAATGAAGGCACAGAGCAATATTGGGTAGCAAAGGTATCCACTGACAAAATGAAGGGACAAGCTACTGAATAGAGAAAACATTTGCAAATGACATGACTGATAAGGGGTTAATATCCAACATATAAAAACAACCCATTCAACTCAATTAAGAAAAAAACAATTTAAAATGGACAGAGGAACTGAAGACATTTTTCCAAAGAGGACATGCAAATAGTCAACAGGCACATGAAAAGATGATTAGCGTATCATCAGGGAAATGCAAATCAAAACCACAATGAGAGAACTCCCCGGCAGTCCAGTGGTTAGGATGTCACGTTTTCACTGCTGAGTGCCTGATTTCAATCCCTGGTCAGGAAATTAAGGTCCCATAAGCGACACAGTGTGACCAAGAAAAAAAGGAACAAAACAACGAGATTCCAGTTGTGCTTGCTTGTCCGACTGGCTATCGTGAAAAAGAACACAAATGACAAAGTTGGCAAGGATGTTATGCAGCCACAGTGGAAGACAGTATGAACACTTCTCAAAAAGCTAAAAATAAAATTAGCATATGACCCAGCAATTACACACCTGTGTACATCTCAGAAAAAAACAAACAACAACAACAAAAAAAACCCAAAAGCTAAAAACACGAATTGAACACATGCCCCACAATGATAGCAGCATTATTTGTAATTGTCAAAATACGAAAAGAACGCAAATGTCCATTGACAGACGAATGGATAAAGAAGAGGTGGCACGCATAGACAACAGACTACGAAGCCGTGAAAAAGAATAAAGTTTTGCCGTCTGCAGCAAAGGATGGACTTGGAGGGTATTATGCTAAGTAACATAAGTCAGAGAAAGAGAAATACCATATGTTATCACTTATATGTGGAATCTAGAAAATACAACAAGCTAGTGAATACAACAAAAAAGAAGCAGACTCGTGGATATAGAAATCAAACTAGTAGTTACCACTGGAGAGAGGCAAGTGGGAAGGGGCAACACAGGGGGAGGGGATAAAAACTTTTTTTTTTCACAATGTACTCGAAAGCATGATCCATAAAAAAAAAAATCTATAAATTGGATTTCACCAAAATTAAAAAGCTTTTCTCTGTGAAAGACCCCACTAAGAGGATTAAAGAAAAACAACAACAAAAACAACAAGCTACAGACCAGGAAAAAATATTTCAAAACTACATATCCTACAAAAGACTCATATCTGGAATATACAAAGAATTCTCACTACTCAACATGAATCCAATTAGAAAATGGGCAAAAGACATGAAGGTATATTTCACCAAATTGAATATACACGTGGCAAATAAGCGTATGAAAAGTTGTTCAACATCACAACCAATTAAGAAAATGTCAATTAAGACCACAATGAAATATTACTGCACACCTCTGTCCTAATAATGACGGTATCAAAAGCTGGCAAAGATATGAAAAAACCCTGATCTTTTATACATTACTGGTAGGAATATAAAATCATACAGCCATGTTGGAAAATAATTTATTAGTTTCTTACAAAATTAAGCATACATGTAAGACCAGCTTATGGCAATTATCTGAGAGAAAGGAAAACTTCTGTTCACACAAATATATGAACACGAATGTTCATATTAGATTCATTCATAATAGATAAAAACTAGAAACAATCAAAATGTATGTCAATGAGTAAATGGTTTACAGAAATTTAAACATATCCACACAATGGAATACTACTCAGCAATAAAAATGACTAACTGTTAATACGTGCAACAATTTAGATGAACTTCAAAGACAATTCATTGACTAAAAAGGCCAATTTTGACAGATCACCTACTGTACAAGTTCATATATACAGTATCAGGAAATTATGAAGATGAGGGTGAGCGTGGTAGTTGTGACTATAAAGGGAAGCCCAGGAAGACCCATGTGCTGATGGAACAGTTCTGTATCTTGATTGTGTAGGGTATTAGATGGATCTACATCGATGATAAAATGGCACAGAACTATACATATACATTATGCCAATGTCAATTTCCTATATGATATTGTGTTATAATCACTGAAGGAAAACTGGGATAAGAATATATGATATTTCTGTACTATCTTTGCAATTTCTATGAATACCTAATTATTTACAAGTAAAAAGTTTTAAAAGTCACTGGTTATCTTGTTGTTATTATTAATTTCCTTTCATTATTGTTACTGAAAGGAACTTTGCTGTTTAGAAGACCTAGAACAATAAAAATGACCCATTCTAATTATCAAATATTTCAGGTATGCCACTAAATATACTAAAAGAAATTAATGTACTTATCTGTTGGAAGACATGTACAAGAATGTCCACAGCAGCTTTATTCATAAGGATCCAAAACTGGAGATACATGAAATGCCTATAACCTGGAGAATGAATAAACTGTGGTATATTTATACAATGGGATACTAAAAGGAAGAGGAAGGGGAAGCAGAGGAAGAGGAATAATTTCATCTTGCTTTATACATACATTAAAGCTTCAATTTGCAGTAATGGGGCATAATTTAGTATCCTTGATCAAAATTTAATCCTGGCCTTTCACTCTTATAATGCATTTAAACTGTATTTATATTGCAGTTCTGTTAAAAGTACTGCATTTAAAAACGCTGAAAATGGTTTGCTTTCAAGTAAATTATGGTAGTCTCCCTTATCCACCATTTCACTTTCTACAGTTTCTATTACCCATGGTCAGCTGTATTCTGAAAACGTTAAATGGAAAACTCCAGAAATAAAAATTTAAAATATTTTCAATTTCACATTGTTCTAAAGTGTGATGAAATTTTGCACCACCCAGCTCCATTCCGCTTGGGATCTCCAACAACTGACATCCTCTGCTCCTGACATTCAGTCATCAGCATCATCACAGATCAATGATCCAGAATCACCCAAAGCAGGTGACCTGCAGTCAGGTCAATAGCCCAATGCTACATCACAATACGGGACTTCCCAGGTAGCACTAGTGGTAAAGAACCTGCTTAAGAGGCTTAAGGGACCGGAGTTTGATCCCTGGGTCAGGAAGAGCCCCTGGAGAAGGGTATGGCAACTCACTCCAGTATTCTTGCCTGGAGAATCCTATGGATAGAGGAGTCTGGCAGGGTATGGGCCACAGGGTCACAGAGTCGGACAACTGGAGCAACTTAGCACACACACGTGTGCATGCACGTCACAATACATCATTCATCCTACTTACCATATAGACATTTTATTAGGCTTCCCTGGTGGCTCAGATGGTAAAGCGTCTGCCTACAGTGTAGGAGACTCAGGTTCAATCCCTGGGTCGGGAAGCTCTCTTGGAGAAGGAAATGGCAACCTACTCCAATACTCTTACCTGGAAAATCCCATGGACGGAGGAGCCTGGTAGGCCTCAGTCCATGGGGTCACAAAGAGTCGGACATGACTGAGCAACTTCACTTTCACTTTTAGACATTTTATTAATCTCACATCATCACAAGAAGAAGGGTGAGTATAGTACAATAAGATATTTTGAGACACAGAGAGAGAGAGAGGGAGACCACATTCACAAGTTTTATTACAGTACATTGTTATAACCACTCCATTTTATTATCTGCAATTGTTACTAATCTCTGAGATGTAACTAATTTATAAATTAAACTTTGTCAGGGATGTATAGGAAATGTATAGGATGTATAGGAAGAAAACAGTATACACAGAATTCAGTTTCAGACATTTATGGGTATCTTGGAATGTATGCCCCATGGATAACATGGGTGACTGTTGCAGGATATAACTATTTCTTCTAAAATTCTAATTAATTCGTCTAACTAGCAAGGTATACAACATGAAGTTGTATACTCAGTTGTATAAGATTTCTTTATAAAATCTTTATAATTGTTACCAAATTAATAAGCATTTTAAGAATCCAAATCACTTATGAAACTCCATTTTTCTTATTGTGTAAAAAAAAAAACAAACCATTTACTAGAAAGTGGGAAATAGACTAATGGTCCATTGAAATTCACTTCCTAGTTTCCCCTTTGCCTCTTACAGCATTTTCTCCTCCAGCACCCAGTAGGGAGTATCTAGATCCTAACAAAGACAGGAGGTGAGGAGATGCTTTACATGGGTTACAGACAACAAGTGTAGATCAGCTGCATCTGCAGAAAAGGGTATGAGAAAGTCTTAGAATCCCGAGCTAGGCTGACTGGTGAAGGTGTTTCTTTCCTGAAGTCAGTTAGTAAAAGCTAGAAGGGGTAAATACTACTTCATATGCAAACATAGCCATACAAGACTTCAAAGAATACAAAAATGAAGGGAAATATACACCAAAAAAGGAATACAATGCTTTTCTAGTAATCAAATCCCAAAGAAATAGAGATGCACAAATTACCTGCTAAAGAATTCAAAACAACTGTTTTTAGGAAGATCAGTGAGTTAGAATACTGACAGATGACTCAACAAAATCAGGAAAACAACACAGGAACAAAATGAGAAGTTCAATAGAGATAGAAATCATCAAAAAGAGCCAAACAGAAATTCTGGAGCTGAAAAATACAATGCATGAAATAAAAACCCAAAAGATAGCATCAACATCAGACACGAGCAAACAAGAGGAAGAAAAAATCTGAGACTTCAAACACAGAGAGGCCGAATGGATAAAAAACAAGATCCAACAACATGCTGCTTATAACAGACCTGTTTCAGGTTTAAGGCTGCTGTTGCTAAGTCGCTTTAGTCCTGTCCGACTCTGTGTGACCCCATAGACGGCAGCCCACCAGGCTCCGCCATCCCTGGGATTCTCCAGGCAAGAACACTGGAGTGGGTTGCCATTTCCTTCTCCAGTGCATAAAAGTGAAAAGTGAAAGTGAAGTCGCTACATATCTTTAAAGTCAAGGGATGGAAAAAGATACTCCATGAAAGTAGAAACCAAAAGAGAGCAGAAATAGCTATACTTAGACAAAATAGACCTTAACTCAAAAGATGTTACAAGATGTAACAAAAGACAAAAGATGTAATAAGAGTCAATTCATCAAGAGGATATAACAATTATAAAGTCATCCCTTCATGCCTGTAGGAGATTCATTTGAGGATCTGCCACAGATAAAATCCACAGATGCTCAAGTTCTATAGTCACCCTTCCATATCCATGGTTCCACATTTGCAGATTCAACTAATCCCAGACCATATAGTACTACATCTATTGGGAAGAAAACACATTTAAGTGGACCTTCAGAGTCTGTGTTGTTCGAGGAGTCAGTAGTATATGCGCTCAATATCAGAGCACTTAAATACGTTAAACAAAGATTAACAGATATCAAGGGAAAAATAGACAGCAGTGCAGTAATAGTAGGAGACTTCAATATTCCATTTCAGCAGTGCATAGATCATCCAGAAAATCAATAAGGAAACAATAGACTGAACTATATTTTAGATCGAGTGAACCTCACACACATACACAGACATTCCATCTAATAGCAGAATACATAATCTTCTCAAGTACACATGGAGCATTCTCCAGGACAGATCACATGCCCCATCACAAAAAGGTCTTACATTTAAAAAGACTGAAATAATGTATCTTTTTTCTTTTTTACCACAATGGCATAAAACTAGCAATCAATAACAGAAAGAAAGCTGGAAAAATTAACAGATGTGTGGAAATTAAAAAAACACACTTCTGAACAACCAATGGGTCAAAGAAGAAATCAAAGGGGAAATTAAAAAAAAAAAAAAACCTTAAATGAAAATGGAAATACAACATATTCAAAATTATGAAATGCAGCAAAAGCCCCTTTAAGAAGGAGTTTATAACAATAAACACCTATATTAAGAAAAAAGAAAGATCTCAAAAATCTGACTTTAAACCTCAAGGCACTATAAAGAAAAAACTAAGCACAAAGTAATCAGAAGAAAGGAAATAACAAAGATCAGAAGTAAATGAAACAGAGACTAGAAAAATGATACAACATATCAATGAAACTAATAGCTGTTTTTCAAAGAGGTAAAATTGACAATCTTTAGCTGGACTAGCTAAGAAAAAATGATTCAAATTAATAAAATTAGAAATAAAAGAGGAAACTTTACAACTGATACTGTAAAAATACAAGGGATCATGAGAGACTATTATGAACAATTACATGCAAACAAATTAGATAATATTGAAAAAATGGATTAATTCCTAGATACATATAACCTAGCAAGATTGAATCATGACAAAACAGAAAATCTGAAAAGACCAATAATGAGTAAGGAGACTGAATCAATAATCAAAACTCCCCAAAAAGCAGCGCAGGACCAGATGGTTTCACTGGTGAGTTCTACCAAACATTTAAAGAAGAATTAATAGCAACCTTTCTCAAATACTCCCAAAAAATAAAGAAGAGAGAACACTTCATTATCCCTAATGAACACAAATGTGAAAATCCTCAATATAATACTAGCATATTAGAAGAATCACATACCATGATCAAGCACAATTTATCCTTGGGATGCAAGAATAGCTCAGTATATGCAAATCAGTAAATGTGCCACATCACATTACAGAATGAAGGATAAACATTATATGATCATCTTAATCGCTACAAAAGAAATTTGACAAATCCATGATATAAAAAACTCTCAACAAATTAAGTGTAGAAGGAATGTAGCTCAACACAATAAAGGCTACGCATAACTAGCACACAGCTAACACCATGTTCAAAAGTGAAAAATTGAAGGCTTTTTCTTAAAATTAGGCATAAGACAATGGTGCCCACTCTTGCCACTTTTATTCAACATAGTACTGGCAATCCTAGCAAGAGCAGTTAAGCAAGAAAAAGAAATAAATATATCTAAAATGAAAAAGTGGAAGTAAAACTGTTTGTTTGCAGATGACATGATCTTATTTATATATACAGAAAACCCTAAAGATTCTATCAAAAAGTGTTAGAACTAATCAGTGAATTCAGTAAAGCTATAGGAATTGAAATTAATGAACAGAAATCAGTTGCATTCTTATACACTAAAAATGAACCACCTGAAAGAGAAATTAAGAAATTAATCCTATTTCCAATAGCTTCAAAAACAATAAAAATAGGAATAAATTTAAGCAGGTAAGTTAAAGATCTGTACACTGAAAATTATAAGATACTGATGAAAGAAACTGAAGATTCAAATAGGTGGAAAGATAGCCTTTGTCCTTAGATTGGAATATTAATATTGTTATTAATAAAATGTCCTTACTACCCAACTGACCTATATTCAATGCAATCCCTATCAAAATTCCTAAAGCATTTTCACAGAAAGAGAAAAAAATCCTAAAATTTCAATTGAATTACAAAAGATCTCAAATAGCCAAAGCAATCTTGATAAAGAACAAAGCTGGAAGTATCACACATTTGATTTCAAACTATATTGCTACTGCTGCTGCTAAGTCGCTTCAGTCGTGTCTGACTCTGTGCAACCCCAGAGACGGCAGCCCACCAGACTTCCCCATCCCTGAGATTCTCCAGGCAAGAACAATGGAGTGGGTTGCCATTTCCTTCTCCAATGCATGAAAGTGAAAAGTGAAAGTGAAGTCACTCAGTCGTGTCCGACTCCTAGCGACCCCATGGTCTGCAGCCCACCAGGCTCCTCCGTCCATGAGATTGCCAGGCAAGAGTACTGGAGTGGGGTGCCATTAAGCTATAAAAATCAAAACAGTAATGATAGTGGCATAAAAACAGATGAATAGAGCAATACTCAGCTGGTAAAGAATCCGCCTGCAAAGAAGGAGACCCCGGTTTGATTCCTGAGTCAGGAAGATCTGCTGGAGAATGTATACGCTACCCACTCCGGTATTCTTGGGCTTCCCTTGTGGCTCAGCTGGTAAAGAATTCACCTGCAATGTGGAAGACCTGGGTTCAACCCCTGGGTTGGGAAGATTACCTGGAGAAGGGAAAGGCTACCCACTCCAGTATTCTGGCCCTAGAGAATTCCATGGACTGTATAGTCCATGGGGTTGCGAAGAGTGGGACACGAATAAATGACTTTCACTTTCAGAGCAGTGGAACAGAACAGGGGGCCCAGAAAGAATTCCACATATCATATATATGGTCAGCCAATCCTTTATAAAGAGGCCAAGAACACACAATGGGGAAAGGACAGTCTTTTCAATAAACAACCTTGGTAAAACTGGATGACCATAGGCAAAAGAATGAAACTGGATCACCATTTACAAAAATTAACTCAAAATGGATTAAAAACTTAAACATTAAGACCTGAAACTGTAAAATATGTAGAAGAAAACATAAGGGAAAAGCTCCTTGACATTGGTCTTGACAATGATTTTTTGGATAAGACACTAAAAACAAAGGCAACAAAATAAAAAATAAACAAGTGGGACTGTATCCAATTACTAATAAAAAATTTCTTCACAGCAATGGAAACAACAAAGTAAAAAGGCAGCCTACAGAATGGGAGAGAATATTTTCAAATCATGTATCTGTTAAAAGATTACTATCTAATAACCTTATTATTAGATAATAATAATAAGAAACTCACATAACTCAATAGCAAAAAACAAATAATCTGACTACACAAATGAACAAAAGCCCTGAGTAGGCATTTTTCCGAGAAGACATACAAATGGCCAAAAAGTATGTGAAAAGGTACTCAACATCACAAATCACCATAAAAATGCCAATCAAAGCCACAATGAGATTAT
Source organism: Neotragus moschatus (assembly GCA_006410615.1). Lineage (NCBI taxonomy): Eukaryota > Metazoa > Chordata > Mammalia > Artiodactyla > Bovidae > Neotragus > Neotragus moschatus. Next base: position 175,511 of record SJYA01002888.1, read on the forward strand.
CACCTCACACCTTTTAGGACAGCTATTACAAAAAAAGATAAAAGAGATGACAAATGTTGGCAAGGATGTAGATAAAAGGACACCTTTGTACACTGTGGTGGGAATACAAATTGGTAGAACCATTATGAAAAACAGTATGGAGATCCCTCAAATATTGAAACTAGAACTACCATATGGAAACAAACTGTTTACTGAGGTATGAATGGATAAAGAAATTGTGGAATGGAATATTGTGCACTCAGTCATGTCCGACTCTTTGTGGCCCCATAGACTGTAACCCACCAGGCTGCACTGCCCATGGAATTTTCCAGGCAAGAATACTCTAGGAATGGAATATTACCCAGCATAAAAAAGAAAATTCTGCTCTTTGAGACAACATGGATGAACCTGTAGGATATAATACTAAGTGAAACAGGCTGGAGAGAGAAAGACAGATACTGTGCGATCTCACTAAACACGGAATCTAAGGGGAAAAAAGGTCTGACATATAGAAACGGAGAGTAGAATGTCAGTTCTCAGGGGCTAGGGGATAGAAGAAAAGGGAAGATTTGCTCAAAGGATATAAATTTTCAGTAATAAGATGAATGAGTAAGTTTTGGGGATCTAGTATAGAGTATGCTTATTTAACTTATGTGCAGAGTACATCCTGAGAAACACTGGGATGGATGAAGCACAGCTGGAATCAAGATTGCTGGGAGAAATATCAATAACTTCAGATATGCAGATGACACCACCCTTATGGCAGAAAGTGAAGAGGAACTCAAAAGCCTCTTGATGAAAGTGAAAGAGGAGAGTGAAAAAGTTGGCTTAAAGTTCAACATTCAGAAAATGAAGATCATGGCATTTGGACCCATCACTTCATGGCAAATAGATGGGCAAACAGTGGAAACAGTGTCAGACTTTATTTTTTTGGGCTCCAAAATCACTGCAGATGGTGACTGCAGCCATGAAATTAAAAGACACTTACTCCTTGGAAGGAAAGTTATGACCAGTCTAGACAGCATATTACAAAGCAAAGACATTACTTTTCCAACAAAGGTCCGTTTAGTCAAGGCTATGGTTTTTCCAGTAGTCATGTATGGATGTGAGAGTTGGACTATAAAGAAAGCTGAGAGCCGAAGACTTGATGCTTTTAAACTGCGGTGTTGGAGAAGACTCTTGAGAGTCCCTTGGACTGTAAAGAGATCCAACCAGTCCATCCTAAAGGAGATCAGTCCTGAGTGTTCATTGGAAGGACGATGTTGAAGCTGAAACTCCAATACTCTGGCCACCCGATGCGAAGAGCTGACTCATTGGAAAAAACCCTGATGCTGGGAAAGATTGAAGGCAGGAGAAGAAGGGGACTACAGAGGATGAGATGGTAGGATGGCATCCCCCACTCAATGAACATGAGTTTGGGTAGGCTCCAGGAGTTGGTAATGGACAGGGAAGCCTGGCGTGCTGCAGTTCATGGGGTCGCAAAGAGTAGGACATGACTGAGTAACTGAACTGAATGTAGAGTATGAGGACTACAGGTAATAATACTGTATTGTATATTTGAAATACGTTGAAAATAAATCTTACGCATTATCACCACAAAGCAAACAGACAAAACTTCTTAGTGCAATGATGTATGTATAATTACCAAGACTTAAATGTATAACTGCTGTGCCCTGTTAGGGCTACATTTTACTGTAAATCAGTCTTCCTAAGTAATTTTTAATATACAAACTTCAGATTCTATGTGTATGTTTTTCTGACATCATTACCTGAATTGCTGGTCTAGCTTTTCAGCCACAAAATCCTGTCTCTCTTTTTCTTTCTTCTCTCTTAATAATCTTATTTTATCTCTCATTCTATCTTTTTTCTCCTCAATTGTTTCTTCTTTCAATTGCATTTCAGTAAAATACTCATTTTCTTCTGACGCTAAAAGTTCACGTAACCTAGGTTCACAAAACAAAATGACAACAACAAGCAAAGGAATTAAAACTGTCATGCCACATGCACCATTAATTGGTTTTTATTTTGTTAAATTAAATTTCAGAAGTATATGTTCAGCTGTAAATTTTGTAAGAAGGAAAGATCATTACAGTATTCCATAAAATAAGTTGTCACCTAAAGCAATAAAGAGACTAATCTATGCCACATTTTATTTGATCATGTACAGATGAGATACGTGTTTTATATTTCAACAAAAAAGCAAAATGAGCAAGATTTTAATTATAATAACAATATATGATACAATTTGTTCTTTTGATTTTTATCAATAGGTTATCACAAATGAAAATAAAAATAAGCTATTGGTTTGGTAGGAATAAGAATAGCTCAGCCATGATCCTTACTATAAAAATTCACTTGACTTTTGATTGGTCAATCTCAGGCTCTGGTTTCAGGAATATCTCAGAGTCTGGATTAGCCAGTTTTTAAGCCTTACTTATTTCGTCTTTCTTCAGTGTTGATGATAAACCCTTGCATGGCATCCTTGACTCTTGCTTTCACAAGACTGTCCACAAACTTGCGGTCATTGTGCTGGTCCCACTCAGTTTTCAAGCGATCCTGCTCGATTGACTTAATGGAGGCCAAGATAGCATGATGTTTCTGATGGCTGTGTTGGATTCTTTCCAGATGATGCTCAGCTCCTTGGCCTTTGGGAGGCTTGGCTCTCTGGAACAAAAAAAANTAGCTCAGCCATGATCCTTACTATAAAAATTCACTTGACTTTTGATTGGTCAATCTCAGGCTCTGGTTTCAGGAATATCTCAGAGTCTGGATTAGCCAGTTTTTAAGCCTTACTTATTTCGTCTTTCTTCAGTGTTGATGATAAACCCTTGCATGGCATCCTTGACTCTTGCTTTCACAAGACTGTCCACAAACTTGCGGTCATTGTGCTGGTCCCACTCAGTTTTCAAGCGATCCTGCTCGATTGACTTAATGGAGGCCAAGATAGCATGATGTTTCTGATGGCTGTGTTGGATTCTTTCCAGATGATGCTCAGCTCCTTGGCCTTTGGGAGGCTTGGCTCTCTGGAACAAAAAAAAAGAAAAGCAAGTATCACTTATGATAGACTCAAAATCAACTGCATATTTTCAGTTAATTCAATACCCATATTAAACAAAACTTGGTATATAAAACTAATGTATCTTGCTATAACTGTAAACAACTTAAGTGTCTAAGATGTAAGTTGTTTAAATTCTTTGAAACCTGTACCTAAGATGTCATCAAATCAGTCTCGAGTATTTTTCAAATGCCATTTGAATAAAAGTTCATGGAATTATAAAGTCAAAAATTTGAATGGGACCCCAGAGATTATCTAATCAAATCAGAGACTTAATTTATTTACCCGAAGTTCTCTGAGTAGTGAAGGTAGAACTGGGTAGAACAAGAATTAAAGGTCTTCTAATCCCTGACCTTAATCTTGCCACCTACTATCCCACCTTGCTTTTCAGGGCTCTGACAACATAGTTACCATCATCAAAATTCTTTCCATTAAAGTAAACTACTCACCAAGTATATAGGACATACATAACAAGTTGTGACAGTGAAATATGCTTTCCTAAGAAGGAAGTAAGGAAGGCAGAAAGGGAGAAAGGGAAAGAAGGAAAAGAAAAAAAACCCAAAAACTAATGGTAGAATTTGATTCCTGTTTCTACTGTCCCCAGAAGTTTAATGTAAGAGCTGTGGTCCTGACATTCTGGGATTAACTTGAATTTCTGTGAATGCGTTCATTGTATACAAACTTTCACCAAAAAAGTTGGAAATGCATACACCATTGTGAATAAATATTGACACATTTTCTAAAATCATATGAACTATATCTTTTCTATTTCTGCACTGCTAGCATGAAGCATCCCTACCAGCATCAAGCTCTCAATACGAATGAAGAGGAAAGATGAATGAATGAATGAAACTGTTCATAGGTGGGCTCCATGTGACCCTTTCTCCTCCTGGGGCCACCATGAAATCCATGGTATTGAGCTTTGTATTTTCAGCCAGGTTTATCAAATCACCCTTAGGTGAGCAGTCAGACTCTGGTGTGCTGATGCACCGTAACAAAGGTCTTAACTTGTGGCACAGAGTCAATCTGATCATTTACACTGAGAGCATCGTTGTCTGGATTACCAGAATATTGGCTTTGAAACTTGGTAAAGGAGTCTCCTAAGGAAAGGAAATCAACATTTGAAGATAGCCTCATGACAAGATTCAAGGTTTGGGGTATACACACAGGTGCCTAGAATAGTTGAACAAGATAATACAAAGCTGAGGTAGGCTGGAGACAGAAGGTGATGTCCAAGGTGACATCATGGGAAGTAGCTAATTCATACTGAAATTACTGACAGCCTAGATTTAGTTAAGAAACTATTGTTCTCTAATATGTATGGCATCCTATGAACGCAGATTCAGTGGTAACAAAGCAGAGTTGGGTCAAGGCTGCAGCCTGAGCAGGACACACTCAGGCTCCCAGTAGAGACAGATGGGCTGAGAACAGGAACCAAGCACCAAGGTCATCAGGAGTCAACTGTCTTAAGTCATCAGAGCAAGAATCAGGCTCTGAGGTACATTTTGACTAAAAAGGAAATAGCAGTCGAGGGCAGCGAGAAACAGACTGAGCAGTAGCAGGGAATTAGGAAGCCCTTTAAGGCTGTGGCATCCTGGGTAGGAAGGACTTTGTGGTCAAGGAGGACCCTGTCTCTGGATGAATAAAGTAAGATCTGGAGTTCCCGAACAAGATGGTGCCAATCCATGCAGTCTCAGCATTATGTACACAAAACCTGTACTGTTTAAAAGAAAAATAATATAAACTAGATCTGTAATTTAACATTTTGATGTAGCTATATTTTTAAAAATAGAAACAGGGGGAATTAATTTTAATATATTTTTATTTAACCAATATATTGAAAATATTATTGTCTCAATATATGACTCTAGACATATTACAAGTGCTCAAATTTGTGGCTAGTGGCCACCATACTGAACATTGCAAATCTTAAACCATGCTAAAATCAGAATAAAGGGTTTAATAACTACCCTGTACTTTCAAGGTCACTGAAAGCTTTTGTTACTGTAACATCTCAAATTAGTTTCTACTATTACAGTTTAATGTCTTAAAGAATAACATCTTACAAGCTGAGGTTTGATTCTGGCCTCTACTGATATCTGTGTGATCTTGAGCAAGTTACTTGACCTCTTTGAGTCTCAGTTTTCTCACCTGTCAAATAGAGCAAAACAAATGGCTTCCTAAAAAAAAATTATTTCAAGAAGTAAATAACTGGGTCCCTAGGAGGCACTCACCAAACAGCTGCTCCTTTTGCTGCTTCATCACCTCAGACATTACATCTTTCACCACCCTCTCTTGAAGAAATTGTTTAGCATTCAAGTCTCATCTCTGGTGGTTTTAACTCTTCTCCCATCACAACTCTACACCTCTAACATCCACACTTCTTATCACACTCTGATATCTGAGACACACCAGCTCTGACCTTTTCCCTTTCCTCTTTATTCTTCTATAAATGTAAGATATTCAATAGGCCTGCTTCTCTGGTTTGGTGGTGATTTGGTGGAATGGAAATCCTTATTGGTTTCCGACACAAGGAATGTCACCTAACAAGTACCCCAGCTGAGCTCAGGGTTCAGATACAGAACCCAAAGAACATCCACTTCTGTCCCTCATAAAGAAAATAATAATCACCTCAAACCCTACAGACTATAGAAGACTCCAGTCTACTGATTTCCAAACCCAGAGCCAACAGTCCCTGGACCTAAAGAAGAGAGAGCAGGTCTATGACTGACAACTGCTTTGTGCACTACAGAGCGCATAAGACTACATCGTTCATCATTCTGATCTTTCTTCCAGTGTCCCAACACAGACAAGACCGCACACCGTTATCAATTCTGCTGGCACACTGTGTTAATCTTTAACGACTCGGAGCTTGAGCAAGTTGTTTCTGCAATTAGATGATAAGCAGTTTGGAGGCAAGGATCAACTTTTAGAGAAAGTGAAATCTCCCAGGGTCAATGTATTCACCCCTGTATCTTCCACAGAGCTGTGCACACAGCCGGGACTCACATGATACCTTTATCGTTGCTTACATAGACATGGAGGGTTTCTGGCCTGTGGAAACTAGTGTGTAGAAGCAAAGGAACACAGGTGCGTGGACCAACAGTCTGAGGTTCTGGGCAGCGCTCATCAAATTCTGCAGCACAGTGTTCCCCTGGTCTCCTACCACCACTGCTGCCTTAAAGGCAACCAACCTCCTATTCCCAGGCCGGCAGGTATGCTTCTGTTATAGCTAAGCCAGCAGAGGTAGGGCCCTAAGACCACTCAAAACCCCATAATCCAGCGCTCTTCAACAGACGGTTTTCCTAAACATACAGAATTAGTCCCGACCGTACAGCTGAATCACTGCCAGCCAGACCCCAGATTTCCTGCCACCTGACCCAGAGCCCTTTCTTTGACAAACTTCAAGGGAACGACCTCTTTTAAAATTTTTGCAAGATCTTCAACCTTCAAGATCGCCAGTGGTGATTCTCCAAATACAGAAACTAAATACAACTGACGCGCGGAGGAGAAGGGTAGGGAGGGGTGGAGTAAGAGAGCTAGGCAAAAGATGTTTTTCTTCCCTCGTTCAAAATTCAAACTACTGCCTCAGGCACCTGCTTCCCTTGAGAGAACCCCTGCTGGGGGCCAAGGCTGGGTTGGGTCCTGAGATGGGGGAAGATACAGAAAACGGTAGGATCCCACACACATATCCCGTGCTTACCACGATCACCACTTTGGGAGTGGGCCCCTTAATCTCTCTCTGTACGATGCCAAACCGCTGGCTGTACATTTTGGAGCTTCCTCGGATTGGGGGCGGTGTCCGCCGCAGTTCCCCAACCACAGCTACCGGCGGGACGAGCGTGTGAAATGCACAGGTCTGGTTGTCAGTGGTGCGCCTAGAGGGGCTAGGGACAAGTGAATGGGGCGGAAGTTGGTCCCGTTACCATGGTGACCACAGACGCGGGCACTGGCAACTTCCTCTTGGAGTGGAAGAGCTGAGTCTGCGCAGTCCTCACCCCGCCCTTGGCCAGGCCTCCCGCCGACCTCGCTCCCTTTCTAGGATTCATCAAATACCAAAAAAAAAAAAAAAAAAAAAAAAAAAACCCCCTTAACCCGAAGTGAAGTCGAAAATCTAATTAAATTCCAACTGACTTTGCTATTTATATCCTGTAATGTCTAAAAGCATGAGAAAAGTTAGCGGACGCTTTGTAGAATGGTCAAATTTTGAGGCCATCTCTAAGTTAACCTTCAGGGCAAATCATCACAGGACCACCTTATTCGCGTAGTTCTTTACAGGAATTTATAAGGTATTTTCACACATAAAGCCTTTCAGTCTCACAAATATCTGACTGATGGAGCAGCGAGTATTATCCTCATCCTACAGCTAAAACAAGTTGAGAAAGCCTAACTGGTTCCAGTAGTGACAAATTTGTTAATAAAACCAGGAAACCAGGGCTCACACTTGAGGAACCCTAGGATGGGGGCGCAGTGGCACGACCTGACTGGGCACAATATAGACCAGGGCCAGGATGTGGATCAGAATTTCAGTGATCAGGCTCTGGCATTCCAGATCCCAGGCAGGAAAGAAAAAAAAAAAAAAAAACAGGTGAGGAAACCTAAAAGGGGCCCTCTACACAGGTGGAGACTACAGCTGAACTTCTGCTCAAGAGCAAAGTGGTGAGTGAGGGAAAGTTGAAATCTTGTCCGACTCTCTGCCACCCCATGAACTATGAGTTCATGGAATTCTCCAGGCTAGAATACTAAGGTGGGTGGCTTTTCCCTTCCTCAGGGGATCTTCCCAACCCACAGATCGAACCCAGGTTTTCCGCATTGCAGGCGGAATCTTTACCAGCTGAGCCACAATAAGTAGTAATACCTAAAAGTCAAATGACACTTTGGTACTCTTTCTGCAACGGGGATGAACATAGAGCTTTAACAGGAAAAAATCAGCACCTAGTAGGTCACTGACGTGTAATAAAAGCACAACTAGTACTGCGTATCCCAATTTAAGACCGAATTTACTATAAATCAGCATTCCCTAATCATTTATAATCCGCCCACTTCGGATTTTGCATGCGGCATGTTTCTAGGTTTGGACTCCATTTCCTGAATTGTTCGTCCAGCCTTTCAGCCACAAAATAACGTCTCTTCTCTTTTGAAATTTCTTTTAATAATTCTCTCTCATTTTGTCTTTTATCTCCTATAATGCTTCTTCTTTCAATTGCAGTTCGGTAAAATACTCATTTTCATTTACTGCTAAGAGTTTACGTAGCCTGAAACAAAAGAAAGAAAAGAAATTAGACGATTGTCTCCGCTTCCTGGACCGGGTCCTGAGGGCTAGTTGCTGGGTCTTCGATTCCCACGGGTGCCTGGCCCGCTGGCTGGTCTGGTGACACCACACTCTCAGAAGGGCGGTGACACCCTCGGCCTAGGGGCGGGGTTTGGTAACAGCCAGATTCTCGGGCACCCGTTGGGAACCTCCGAGGTCCACGGCCTGGAGGGTCCCGTCAACGTGAATTTTCAGCGACATGGGAAGCGGACTCTCGGCGACACCCGGTGGCCGTGGAACGTCCCGGCGGCGGTCCTGAGCTCTTCGCGCTGCGCCCTCACCCCGGGCGTGTCCCGTAATTTAATCCCGCTTCGGTTTCTCCCGCGGAGCCACCGTGAAGAGGAGAGTCGGCTTCCCTCCGCGCTGATTCTGGACCGCCTCGGCCCAGGGGAGGCCACGCCCCAGAGACAGGGAGTTGAGGGGCAGCGTCTGTCCAGCCCTGGCCGGAGGATCAGGGTCCGGGCACTAGCGCCCCCTGGTGGGCGTATTCGGAGGGTGGCGGGACAGGCCCTGGCATGACAACCAAGTCTCAACCTCCAGGGGGCTCTAGAACTAATTCACCCAAGATCCTCGAACAGAACTTGACTTTGATGTTGCCACCCACTTTCTATACCAGTTTCTCAGAGGCAGTCTATCAACACTTAAGCACCATTAAGATACTCCCCCCCCCAAAACACGAAGTATATATAAATCAGTAAACGGGACAATAGAAATCATTTAAAAATAATTTTAAAATAGAACAGCATAAACTATATTATTTTCAATGTCTATTGCGCCCCAACAAGGTCACACAAGGGCTGTCCTCCCAACAGTTTCCTCAATTCTGTATTTTCACCATTAAATTCCATGATAAAGTTGGAAATTCATTCACTATTTGTAAATACATATTGATGTATTTAACAAAACTGCATGGACTATATCTTTTTCATTCCTGAATCTCAGTTTTAAGTACAGTGCCTCCCATGGGTCAGGTTCTTGATACCTGAATGAATGACACAAAAATAGCTGAGGCCAGCAAGTTTTTTTCTGGATGGGCTTGACAGAATTTCTCTACTTGCTGGGGTCACCATGAAATCCATGGTCTTCAGCTTTGCATTTTCAGCAACGCAGCTTTATCAAGTTATCCTCAGGTGAGTTGAGAGACCCTCAGGAGCTGATTTGTGGCAGGGTGGCTCTGTAACATGTCACCTTGACTAGGTTACGTTTCCCAGTATCCCCTTCCCTGCATGCTTCCAGTTAGGGCAGGCCACGAGAGTTTGCGTGGTAACTGGAGGGCAGATTCGAGCAGCAGCACGCTCAGACGGTTGGTGCAGGAGCACCAGCACCATTGCAGTTCACACATGTCATTATCTGCTGGCTCACCTCGTTGGTATGGGGCAACAGTCAGGCCTGCAGCCAGGCCTGCAGCTGCTCCACCTTCCCCAGGATCTTCCTTCAGCTCTTCTAATTCCTGGACCAGATGCATATTTAACTCTGTGATGAAGGGCACCAGCTTCTTCTGCAGGACACCCACGTCACCGAAGTTGGAGGTGGTGAGAGGCTGACATGGCTTCCAGGCCATCCTTGTGGTTTCCAGCTCGTGCTCGTGGGCGCCAGTGTGTGTCCTCCGTCTCCCATATTTTACATCCATCTTTCCTTCCCGATTGCCTGCCCTGCAGACTTCAAGCTCCAGCATTAGATGCAAAGACAACAGCCTTATACAGACTGTTCAACAAGCTCCCACAATTGCATAAGATCAAATCGCCTACAATAAATCCCTTAGATAATATACATATTTATATATACATATACACACATATATAAAATCTTTATATTAGTAGTGCTGCTTTTCTGATTGTATCTTGACACACACAGTAACCAGACTTTATCTCATGAGTCAGAATGCTATTCTCAAATTTCATTTAGGGCACCACTGTCAAAATACCACCAGAATATGAGAATTGGGTGGTTGGATCCTGGGAGGGAGCAAAACAGTGTGAGAAAATTATCCAGTCTTGACTCTGGCTTCAATAAGTAGGGTAAGGCAAAGGAAGGAGCAGAAAAGGATGGCAGAGGGCTGTACAATGAGTTAAAATAGAGAAACGCTTAATCTACCTCTGAGTTATCTAGAGCTGCAAGGCTGGGACTACAGTAAGCAAGGGAGGCACAGAGGCTACAGAATTTAGGAGGCTGGCACTCAGTCCCAGCCCAGTAAAGCTAAGTAATGAATCACACTTGTAATCTTTTTGGCACTTTATGAAGAATTGGAAAGTGAGGCTGGGCTGAGCCAAGACTGGCCCTTAGGCAGGACTTGAAGCAGGAGCTCAGACTCCTAGAAGACAGGGGCCAAGAGTAGAAATCAAGTACAAAGGTCATCAAGAGACAGGGGAGGCAAATTGTGAGGAAACAAGAGCCAGGTCAGGAGCTTTCATTCTGAAGACTGCTTTGGCTGAGGGTAGGGAGTGATGGTAAGTATCAGCCGTGGGGAAAGATGTCCTTTTGGGTTTGAGGAATCCTATGTGGCACCCAAGGCCTGGGAATAACCCAGTCTCAGGAGGAATGCGTGCTCTGACAAGGTGGCACGATCCACACTGTCTTGGTGTTTCCTATGCCACCCTAGGGGCAGCAGCTTTATAAGGGGTTTGTTATTATGCTTACAAGAATCCAGCTTTGTAACATCACCGGAAACTTGTTAATATGACACTATTACACACTACTGGATATAGGTTACAGTTAACAGTTTAGTGGCTTAACCTAAAAACAAGGCTTTTACAACCTGGGCTTGATCTCAATCCTAGGCTCTATTGATACTAGCTGTTCGACACTGGACAGATTATGGACAGATTATTTAGTTTCTCTGAATCTCATTTTCCCTTCTGCAAAAAAGGGCACAATCAAGCCGTTCCAAAAAGATGTTTTTGAGGATTAAACCAGGTCCATGGGAGGAACTCAACGAATAGCAGTTCCTTTCCTCATTTATTCACATTACATTCCCCATACATTCCGAACTGCTGTCTCCCTGAGGAAATCTTTAGAGACACTACCAGGTCTCATCCAAATCCATTTAGAATTATTTATGATGATGGCTTGTTTAGGCCGAAGGTGGCTTTAATCACGTCAGCTCTCCCATCCCAGCTCCCCCATCTTTAATATCCACACTTCTTATGACACTCAGGCTCCTGGGGTTTGCACTGGTTGGAGAAGATGCACAAACTTTCTACTCTTTGTCTTCCTTTTCTGCTTATTTCCTCTATAAGCTCAGAGTACTGAACAGGCCTGCTCCTCTGGTTTGGTGGTAGGTTTTCCCAGTTCCTACTGACTCCCACACAAGCCCTGGCAATCCATCTATGGTCCAGCCTCTGAGCAGCTCAGTGTTGTCTCTGATAGAGTCGGTCTGTAAATGTCACCTTGAGTCCTACAGTCTGCAGGAGCCTCCAGTCTACTGCTTTCTACCTCCAGGTTTTTTAAGGTCCTTGGACCTAGAGAAGAGGGAGCAGGTCTGTATGTTGAATGAGGTTCCCTATGTGCAAAATGAAGCATCACAAAACCATTTCCTACTCTTCCATGTCCCCTTAATTATCCCTTCCCTCTCTTCTGCAATCTTCCATTGCAGACAACACAGCCCATCATTACTTTTCTGTTAATACGTAATGATTTCATGCATAGGGGAAACGGCGTCACCACTTGGATTATAAGCCCCCTGAAGGCAGGAATCCTATGTCTCCTGAAAGATAAGCCTCCCAGGGTCATTGATTCACCACTGTGTGCCCAGCAAGGTCTCAATCGGTACCTCAGTACTCGCCCAAGTAGAGGTGGAGCAGTTTCTGGCCTGCAGACACTAGTCTGCAGGAACAAAGGAATCCAGGGGTCAGGTCAACAGTTTACGTTGCCTGTCTGGGCTCTGGTCAGGGCTCTCAGAGTCCTGCAGGAGGCAGCGTTCCCCTGACCTCCTCCCACCAGCCCACTCCTACAGTCCTCCCACCTCCCTATCCTTCCTTCCACTGCCACACCTGTAGAGACAGTTCTGTGCAGCAGATGAAACAGTTAATGATCTCAACAGGCTCCAGAAAATCTCAAGAAACACAGCCTGACTCCTTCCACTGAGGATACTTCAGTTGTGTGTGGGCCCCAATCACAAAGCCATCTCAGGACCAGATCTCCTCACCATTCCCCACCGACCAGCCCACCCATTCATCTCTTGGAAACTCCACAGGCCTTCAAGATCCCAGATGATGATACTCTGAATAAGAATTTATAAGTCTGACCCTTGTAGATGTTCTTAAGAATAGGGGAAAAGCTTTCCTTATCTTCCCTTTTCTTTCCAATCTTATCACAGGGCTCCAACTCCTCTCCCACCATCACCTCCTGTAACCCTCCTCAAGGAGAGCCCTGGCCCAGACCTCAGGAGACATCTCTAAGGTCCTGCACACACTCCATCACTGATGGTGACCAGTTGTATGGGGCCTTTACCCCCCACTACCCCATGCCAAAATGCTGACTGCTCTCATGACTCAGGGCCCCCGTCTGGCCAAAACCCCGCCCCCCACCACCATCCCGACCCCTCACAGTGCGGGGCACACCTTGGCAACCAGACTGCTGTGTCCCGAAGGCGGGTTCCACCCAGGCTGAAAATCTCCGTGATCTGGGGAAGAATTAACATCAGGGTCACCATGACTGGTGGGCCTAGAGCAGGGTCAAGACAGGGTGGGGCGTCCCCCAGCACTGACCACGGGCGTGCCAGCCCCTCCTGCCTCCTCCTCTGGGGCCAAGTCAGAGGTGGAGTCAGCCTTGTTGTCGTCCTTGTCCTCCTCAGGGTCAGGCGGCTCTTGCTTCACTGATGGCAGGCCTGGGTCTACTGCCTGGGAGAGGCGGGAAATGGGCAGCTGTCAGAAGGGCAGGGCTGGCCTGGGGCAAGTGTCCCTACCAGCCAACCTGTCCTTGTGCTGACACTCCATCACACCTGAGCACAGAAAAACCATCTCTGTCTACAGACCTTTCCCATTCCTCACAATTTCCATTTTCTGTTAACTGGGCAGCAAAGCAGGCCAAACTAGCTGCCTGGGGAGGGTGAGGCATCTGTCAGACAGGCGGGATAATTCTGTGAGAGGCTGTCATCAGCAGACCTATTACTGCGCTCAAAGAACCACCATCACGGCTCCCCATCACTCTGCTCACAGACCACCCATCACTGACCCCCACCTTGCTGGGGCAGCCAGGCAGCAATACAGGAGAAGTCAGGATGGCTGTGCCCGGTGTCCAGTCTTCCTGGGCATCCGCCTTCTCTTGCTTCACCTGGGGTAAGGCCACAACCCAACTCAGGCCTGGGCACTGGGCCTCCTGTGTGAAGGAGGATGGCAGCAGACTTGGTCCCAGCTTCCCTGCACGAGGCTGGGCAGGGTTGGGAAGGGCAGGATAAGGCGGGACCCTCACCTGCAACCGAGTTTCTGTGGAAGCCGGGGCTGGGCCAGGCACCTGCACAGGACTGCTTGCACCCTCCCTTAAGAACACAAGGTCAGTGCCAGGTGGGGGCAACACAAAGTCACTGCCTGCTTCCTCCTTCACTGGAGACTGGGCTCGGTCTGGTTGAGCTCCGGGTGTGGCCAAGGGAGGCTTCAGGGTCTGATCCAGATGAGGCCTTCGAGTACAGCCAGGCCTCTTTCGACGAGGGTGAGCTGGTGGCGGTGATGACCCATCTTCGGACCCTGCCCAGACACTTGGCAGCAACCGCTTCTGTGAGGAGAAGTGGCGTGTTATGGCCTCCAGGTACAATACTACCCTGCCCTGACTGATGCGCCCAACCCTGTTAGTCCCAGCACGAATCTCCTTATGGACAAGCCCCTCATCACACAGGCTGTAAGTCTCCTATCAGCAATGACAGTACCTCCCAGTTTCCTCATTTATCCCAGCACAATGTCTGCTAATTGGTGGCAAACCCACTGCCCCACCCACTACTCTGAAGCTGCAGGACCCACCAGGCCGGCCCGCCCCTCCCAGGCATCTGGTCGCTGGGGCACAAGGGGGAGACTGGCACTATTCCTCCCACCCACCAGCCCCTTTCTGCCACACCCACCATAGCAAACTGCAGGCACTGGCGCCAGCGACACTTCTGGCGCTTCTGGTTGCTGCCCCCAAACTTGGGCTTGTCACAGCAGAAGTCGCAGTGGCCACAGTCCGTCCGCCGCAGGCAGGCTGCACAGGCCCCACACTTGCGGTTCTGCCGACGGTTTGTGTAAGGCTGCTGGGAACAAGGGGTGTGGGGCCGTCACTAGGACAGTGACAGCGCTGCTCCTGTTGCTCGTCCACCAGCCCCGCTGGAGGGAACTGGCTCCCACTAGTCACACCTCCTGTCTGCAAGTCCAGCGCCAGGCAGTATCACTGTCCTGGAAGGCCCTTGATACCATGAGGACGGTGGCTGCTTCAACATGATATCCAGCGTTCTAGCTGCTGTTCCCCCACTAGCTACCAAGATAACGACTCTGATGCCTGCCTCTAGCAGAATTTTGCAGATGCTCCGTCAGCTCTCATTGCTGCATCCGCTCATCCTATGCGGACCTCGGGTACTGTGCCAGCTTTTCCTCTGCGAGCCCCATCGGAGCGCTGGTTCACCTGACACCAGGTCCTGTCACTGCACCTGGGAGTCCCGTGTTAGCTCCTACCCTACTGTCTGCTCGGCCCATGCTGGCACCCATCGCTGTGCTTCACCACTCCCCTGCTCGGCCCCTTCAGCACCTGCCTCTTAGGGTTAGCCGGGCGCCCGGGGAGCCTGAGCTGACTCGGGGGGTGAGGCCACTCACTTGCTCGTCCTCGTCTACACAGTAATAGACGAGCTCAGCCGGGGGCGAGGGGGCCGGGGCCCTGGGGCGCTGCAGAGGCAAACGGGGGTCAGGGCGGGCAGCCGGCGAGGCGGCGGCGGTGCCGTCCCCTGCCCACCAGGGCCTCACCGGCTCCGGAGACTCTGGAGGCTGCGGTGGGGGAGGTGGAGGCGGTGACTGGGCTCGGGGTGGGTGCCGCCGGGCCACCGCCTTGGAGTCGCAGCCTACCCTGCGGCGGCCGTGTTTACCCTGAGAAAGGCAGAAGGCCAGTTTAGGCTTGGTGGCCCCAGGCAGACAGGGACCACCACCCTCCCCTCCGGTGTGCAGAAAGCATGCAAGGGGGCCAGGCAGGCGGAGTGAGGGCTGGGGCACTCACAGCAGGGGGAGCCACAGCGAGGGGAGGCCGTCGCTGACATCGCTGGTGGTGGCGACGGAGGCGGTGAGCAAGGTGCTGGCAGACAGGGGCAGGCAGGTGAAGCCACAGAGGCGAGTGTGAGCGGCGGGAGAAAAGAAGAGATGAGGAGGGCAAGGCCAGGTGGGAAGAAGGAAGCAGCAGCAGCTTCAACAGCAGACTAAGCTCTGCCTCAGCCCCCACCTGCACCCCTCACTGGCCCCTCCGCTCTGACTTACCCGGAGGCAGCGCCGCTGGACGCACTTCCACTGGCGCCGGAGCCCGGGGCGGGGAGGGCGCAGGCAGATTCGACAGCGGCCACAGTCCTCTCGGGTCTGACAGCCCCGGCACACTCCACACCCTCGGCTCTGTGAAGGCCGGAGGTGTGAAGCGTGGGGCCAGGGCTGAGGGCCAGGAGCACGGGTGAGCCTTGGGCCCACCCCAGTTGCCTGACTCACCCTTTCCACAATGCGGAGGCACCGTCTTCGCTCACACTTGCAGAACAGCCCCGAGGCCACATCATGGGGCAACTGCAGGAGGCAGGTGGAGCAGGCCCCACAATCTTCCTTTACCTGGCAGGCCGTGCACTCCCCGCAGCCCACACGCTGCCAGGAATGGGTGGGGCAAGGTCACGGGTCCAAGTGGAGTGGCTCCAGGAGCACTGCCCCTCACGTGTCTGCTGACCCCACATTGGCCCCCATCACCACGTCTGCTGGTCCCCCGTCTGCCTCATTACTGTCTGGTAACTAGTGATTAGCCACCATCACGAGGCCGTAAACAACGTCTACTCTCCCCTGTGACTCTTATCACAGTGTCTACTAATTAACTTCCATTACTGTCGACTGCCTGCAGCCAGCTCCCTAAAGAATGACCCTGACACCCAGTGGATCCATCACTGTTCCTTCAGACTCCGACCAGCCCCCGTCACATCCTGCTCCCACCGCACACTTGTGAGGAGGAAGTAGGCTGTGCTTACCTTAAACATCCTCTGCTCCCGATTGAAAGCGATCCTCTGTGCTGCAGGGAGAGAGAAATGTTAAAGGAGCATCAGGTATCTGACGTCATGACTCCCTCTGTTCTGTCATCTACCATCAGCCCCCAGCCAGGTATCTGTATGCCAGCCTGACACCAAGGCTGCTCCAGCTCTACCTCCCAGTGCCCCAGGGGCCACTCACCTCGGCAGTCCTTGCACAAAGTCTTGAGCCGCTGCCTTCGGGTGCCATCTCCTGAAAAGCTGATTCCACAGTTCTCACAGCACCTAGGATGGGAAACATGGGTGTGGGGCCGAATGCACCCCCAACCAGAGCTCTCAGGGACTTGGCTCTAGCTCAACACTCACCCGGGGGCAGGAAGTGAAGCTGGGACTGTGTCGGTGTCAGCCTTGGTGTCATCCCTTGGTGCCACCTCCTTCCTGACTTCACTCTTCTGGGGTCCAATCTGACACTTCCGAGCCTTGGCTGGCTTCGAAGGCTTCTTCCGCTTCCTGCTGGTGATGGCCAAGGAGTGGGCCTGGAGATAAGAGCAAGGGCAGGAGACCAGTGAGCGGGTGTCAGGAGCCTCAGCACCCGTGCCCGAGTATTCCAGACCATACAGTACCTTGGGGGATGGATAGCAGAGAACGCCTTGTTTGAAGTCAAAGAGGGTGAGATCACATGCAGGGCCCAGGTATCGGGTCAGCTCAACTTTGCTTCGGATCCTGTCTCCTGTGGGGCTGGGGATGGGCCAGGACAGGTTGGTACCTAGCTGGAGCCAATGCCACTCCACCCACAAAACCCTCCCACAGGGCTGGTGAAGAGGCCTGTAGAGCTAGTGGGATACAGGAAGCAGCCTGGGATCAACCTATGAACGCTAATCAAGAAACTACCCCAAATAACTCCAAACAGCAGGAATATAAAAGGTGTATAAATGCCAGTGTGTGGACAAAGATTAATAAATAAGATAAACGTAAATGGATATGCACAGATTTATAATGTGTGCTACTACTGGCATTCCATATAAGTGAAAGGAAATACAAATAGCAACACAAATAACATATATGTATTAGCATTACATACTATGTACACAAATAAAATTTATACAAGAAAAAAACATGTTTTAAATATAGCTGGCTCTTGAACAACACATGTATAAACTGCATAGGTCCACTTACACATGAAGTTTTTTTCAATAAATTTATTGAAAAATTTTTTGGAGATTTGTGACTACTTAAAACAGTTTGATGAATCATGTAGCCTAGAGATACTGAAAAAATTAAGAAAAAAGTGTGTCATGAATGCATAAAATATATGTAGCTACTAATCTATTTTATCATTTACCACAAGATATATATATGAAGTCTATTATAACTGTAGCATGTATCATACTACTATAATCATCTCACAGCCACCTCCTGTTGCTGCTGCAGTGAACTCAGGTGTTCCAAGTATTTACTTTAAATGCCACGGAAAGCTAATCATCTCTGAGTAGTTTGCTTCTCCATAAAACTGAGCGTCACAGTAGAAAGTGACCCCTTGCAGTGGTTTGCCTCATGTCATTTTCACTCTATTTAGTGCAATACTGTAAGCTTTTAATAGCACCTTGGGACCTGTAACAAAGAGTCACTTGTGATACTGGAAGTGCTCCCAAGAAGCAGAGAAAAGTCATAACATTACAGGAAAAAGCTGAATAGCTTAACGTGTACCATAGATTGAGGTCTGCAGCTGTGGGTGCCCACCAATTCAAGATTACTGGATCCAGTATAAAGTCAAAGTGAAAGTGTTACTTGCTCACTAGTGTCTGACTCTGCAACCCCATGGACCACAGCCTACAAGGCTCTCCTGTCCATGGAATTCTTCAGGCAAGAATACTGGAGTGGGTTGCCATTTCCTTCTCCAGGGGATCTTCCTGACTCAGGGATGGAACCTGGGTCTCCTGCATTGCAGGCAGATTCTTTACCATCTGAACCACCAGGGAAGCCATCCACTGTAAGGACTATTTAAAAAAAAAAAAAAGAAAGGAAGAGAAACAAAGGAAATTCAGAAACTGTCGCTGCAACTATGCCAGCAGCTCGAAAACCTTGTACTTTTTGAAAAATACATTTTTACCTTGTACTGAAAATGCAGCTTTTATGTGGATGCATGATGGCTATAAGAAAGTCATACCTATAAATTACAACAAGTTTTGAGAAAAAGTCAAGTCATTATATGACAACTTAAAGCAAAAGCAAGGTGAAGGGTCTAAAGCTAGGGAATTCAATGCCAGCAAAGGATGGTTTGGCTTTACAAACGCAAAGATAACAGAAAAAGCGGCTTCTGCCAACCAGGAAGCAGCAGACAAGTTCCCAGACACCACTAAGAAAATCACTGAGGAGAAAGGCTCTCTGCCTGAACAAATTTTTAATGGAGATGAAAGTACCCTACTCTGAAAATTACAAAAAAAAAAAAAAATGGTGCAAAGGACATTTATTAGTAGAAAAGAGAAGTGAGCACCAGAATTTAAGGCAGGAAGGGATAAACTATTGTTTTGTGGAAATGCAGTCAGGTTTATGATCAGGCCTGCCCTTATTAATAAAGCTGCTAACCCTCAAGCCTTGAAGGGAAAAGATAAATACCAGCTGCCAGTCTTTTGGTTGTACAAGAAAGTCTTGACAGAACAATTTTTTTTTTTAATGGTTCCACTGATGCTCTGTTAGGAAGTCAGGAAGTATCTCACCAGTTAAGGGACAGCTTTTAAAAGTTCTTTTGATATTGGGCAATGCCCTGCCCACCCAGAACCCCACGAATTCAACAGCAAAGGTGTCGAAGTGGTTTGTTTGCCGCCAAACACAATGTCTCTAATTCAGCCTCTAGATCAGAGGGTCATAAAGGACCTTTATGGCTCCTTACTCNCTTTTAAAAGTTCTTTTGATATTGGGCAATGCCCTGCCCACCCAGAACCCCACGAATTCAACAGCAAAGGTGTCGAAGTGGTTTGTTTGCCGCCAAACACAATGTCTCTAATTCAGCCTCTAGATCAGAGGGTCATAAAGGACCTTTATGGCTCCTTACTCGCAGAATACTATGAAAAGAATTGACAACATTATCAAAGAGAATCTTCATAGACAGAACATCCTAAAAGTCTGGATGCCATTGAAGATGCCATCTTCGTTATAGAAAAGTGTGAAAGTCATCAAGTGCAAAACAATAACTTCCTGCTAGAGAAAACTGTGTCTCAGATGTTGTGCATGACTTCCAGGAATTTACAGCCAAGTCAGTCAAGGAAATCGTGAAAGAGATTGTGGATGTGGCAAAAGTCAGGGAGGGAATGAAGAGTTTTAAGACGTCAATCTTGGACTCGAGCTAATAGACACCACACCAGAGACATCAAGACAACTTGATGGAGATGACTGCTGCTGAACCAGTATCAGATAATGAGGAAGATGAAGGAAGAGTGCCAGAAAAAAACTATTAGACAATCTAGCAGAAGGGTTCTGATACTCAAGACCACTTTTTATTTTATATGACACGGGCACTAAAAGCGAACAGAAGAAAGGTTGAGACAACGTAGAAACATTTTTGGAGAATTGAAAAAGCAAAAAAGTCAGAGAGAAATTACAGTGCATTTCTATAAAGTTACACTGTGTTTCTGCCTCTCCTGCCTCCCCCAACCTCCTCCTCCTTTTGCCTCTGCCACCCCTCCTCAGTAAGACGAAACCCCCTTTCTCTTCCTCCTCAGCCTACTCAACGTGAAGACGACAAAGATGAAAACCTTTGTCATGATCCACTTCCACTTAATAAATAGTAAATATTTAACCAGGCAGTTAATACTATACAGTTAATACTTATCTATCACATTTGTGGGTGAGTGTCTTTGTGCGAAAATCTAACAATTGTAAGGCAAGAACTGTATGAGAATTTCCCTGGTAGTCCAGTGGTTAAGAACCTGCCTGCCAATGCAGGGGACATGGCTTTTGATTCCTAGTCCAGGAAAATTCCACATGCTGTGGGGCAACTAAGCCTGTGCGTTGCAACTACTGAAGCCCAGGCACCTACAGCCTGTGCTCTACAACATGAGAAACCACCACAACGAGAAGTCCATGCCAGCAACAAAGAGCAGCCCTCACTTGCCACAACTAGAAAAAGCCCCCGAGCAGCAACCAAGACCCAGCACAACCAGAAAAAAAGAAGAATTGTATGAGACGTTTCTGTGTCACCATCATCATCATGGCCCAAGTATTCATCTATGCAAGACTCAAAATGGATAGCCCACCTTTATTCAGGTATTTACAGGCGAATGGTATTTAACATAAAATTAATAATATGTTAGTTTTCTTACTGTTCTATAACTATGCTGTCAAAGAATTACATTACCATACAGTGTGCCTCGCTCCTGGGTTAATTAAAGAAACTGCCTATCATCACAGGTAAGTAGCTTGAAAAAACCCAAAAATGCACCAACGTAACAACATTGTATCATGAATATGATCATAATACTGTATGCCATAAAAACTTTATTCATTAGTGTACAGGCGAGGCTACCAGAAAGCAACCATATTGCTCCTTCTCAGTTATCAATGCATGAATTGTTATACCAGTAAATAAACATAAATTTTTCATATTATGTTTTCATTTTTGATATCTGGTATTAGAAATATGTATAAGATCTACAATGCCTTGTGTCATATAAGATAATATTAATGTAGGCACTTGACAGTCAGACAACCTACCCTGTAAACAGATGATGTAAATTTAATGTATTGCTAAATACAGTACAGTGCTGTGAATGAACTTTTTCTTCCTTATGATTTTCTCCTTTTTGGGCTGCACCACTCAGTCTATAGAATCTCAGTTCCCCAAACTGAGACTGGGCCTGGGCCATGGCAGTGAAAGCCTGGAATCCTAACCACTAGGAAACCAAAGAACACCCACATGATTTTCTTTAATCTCTTCTCTAGCTTATTTTCCCACAAGAATACACTATGTAACACATACACCATACAAAGTATGTGCTGGCCAATGATTTGTTACTGATAAGGCTTCCAGTCAACAGTAGGCTATTAGTAGTTAAGCTTTTAAGGAGTCAAAAGTTATATGTGTATTTTTGACTGCACAGGGGATTGGCTCCCCTAATCCCTACATGGTTCAAGGGTCAAGTGTATGTGTACAAAAAATATACATACAAATACAGGTGTAAACAAATAAATCCAACCACATACAAAACAAAGCATAAGTCACTGATGTTGGGAGACAATACTCCACAGGTCACTCACATTTTTGCATGTCTTGCAAGAGAGGCATTGACTACCCTTTGCAAGGAGCTATCTTTTCAAGGATGTGTGTACAGCATCAGCCTTGGAAGATAAGAGATAGGGTGTTCTTCCAGAGCAAGAAAGGCATCCTTACTGTGCTAACATTATTAAAGATTGGATTCCTTAAGCTCAGAGTTCCTTTCCCACAAGAGTGCATGTGCAGATGCTAATTAAGTAGCCCTCTTCACATCACCCTGTGGGAATTGGCATTTGGGGAACTGGCACAAGAATGACGACATAAGGACACTGCTGATGCAGTGAGTAATAAACTGTCGGTCATCTCTGACCTAGGGGTCTCATATCTCCTACTGGCACCGCCAAAACTGAAACACACTCACTTGTTACCTTGCCCTAATTTGGGTAAAATCTCCGGCCTCTTCTATTCTCAATCACTGCACTCATTTTGAAAGTTTTATAAAAACTAAATACATGAATAAATTTACAATACAGACATAAAAATGTTGTTTATTTATAAGCATATAAATAAATTCTAGTTACAATTTTACTACGTTCCTCTAAGCAAAGAGCAACCTACACACAAAAAACTTTAGAAAATTTAATAACTACATGACTAACATATTCTAAAAGACATCAAATCGTTAAACGTAACTTTTTTATAAACATTTTCATGTGTTTATAGTCAATTCTCATTATTCACAGTAATTCTGTTCTATAAAGTCATTTTGAACACTGAATTAATGAGTACAGAATCACTGCTCCTAGGGGAACTACAGGTTAGGTTCCTGTAAGCCTCTGGTTACATTTTTGTCAACCAATCAGTATATTACCTTGTTTTATGTGTGTTTCTGTTTAAAGACACCTTGTTTAATATAGTCCTCTTACAAATAATTAACTACATGGTCTCTGAATGATTTAACAATAGCAGTTTTGGAAGCCATCTGTGTTATACAGGTTCCTTTGTCAATGTCCTTGTAAACCAAGCCAGCCTCATCCGCACTGAAAACCTACTCTTCCTCATAACCCTTTTCCTGTATAGCATCTATCAAGTGTTTTTAAAACTTCTTCCATGGACTCTTTTATCTTCAGAACCTGCCTTACTTGCAAATTTAACACTTTTCAAAGTATCACCTTTGGAAACGTGTGAGCTAGCCAGGACTAGCTGGGAACATGACAGCCGATGTCCTTTGCTTTCGGCTTCACCACACTTCCCAAGAAACCCTGGCCACCATCTCATGGATCCACAGATTTAGCCACTTTTCCACCTTTTCCTTAGCTTCATCATGTACTACAGACGTTACTTTCGCACTTCCTGGAGCAGCCTTACATACTAATTGGCTAATTTCCTCTTTTTTTTTTTTAGATATACTACCTTTTTGATTCAGTAACATTGAACTCACAGCCAACAGCACTGCGACTCATGCCTGAACAAAGCTTATTTAATATGCATTTTCTCCATATAGCACAAAACAGACTTCCTGCACTTAGATCACTGACAGCACTTCAACACTACACTCGGGGGCAACTCTACAGAGTAAAATCACCATTAAAAAGAGCAAAAAACAAAACACTAAGTAGCCCTCAGTAAGGATACTTGTTTACAGCTTAAGAGCTAATATAAGAAATCTTCATTCAATCTTGGCTGGGAACAAATGCATCAGGCGACCTATTTTTTGCCACTCTGTGCATATCCACAAATGACTATGAAAACACAGTTGAGTATGACTTCAAGAGTACAAACAACAAATCTTAGTGAATAACCAAATCTTCAAATATAGAACCTTTCAGATAATAAGGATCAACTGTACATGCATATCCATAAATCTAATCACATATCCCTGATTTCACCCTGCCTAACCAGGTTCAGCCCTAACCCCTTTGTCCACAATCCATCCAGTACCTCTGATAGTAGGTGTCTGAGCGTCCACAGGTGGCACCTGACTTGCGAAAAACCTCACGGCGCTTCCAGCCAGGGCCCAGGGCTGGGCAGTCCAGCCACTCCTCAGCCATGGGGACCACGGAAGCAGCAGCAGCCTGCAACACAGAAGGGGCAGTGGGAAAAACTGAGGCTTTAGAACCGGACATGTTGTGCCTCAGGCCACACAAACCTGTGTTTCTATTCATTCTTGTTTAAGACCTAGGACCTGCCACAAGCAACTGGCCAACATAAGCAAGGGTAAAGCCCCATTCCCACTTCGTTCTTCCCTGTCCTGGGCCCAGGAGCTTGTCATCCCCCCGGCTTCTTTATCTGGCAGCCCCATCCTTAACCCAAGGGTCCTCATCCTCAACGCATTCCTCACTCTCCCTGGGAATCCTAATCCCCAGTTCCTCCCTAGCCTCAGCCAGAGAGACCGCATTCCTCCCATCTCTAGCGCGAGAGGCCCCATAGGACTTGGCTAGCTCAGTACCCTAACCTCCCATTCATTCCCTTCCCTGACCCGAGTCACTAATTTCTGTTAGTCTTTTAACCCGCCCATCCCTTTCCTGCCTGCTGTCCTGTTATCCTTCTACCTCAGTATTACTGTTTCCATTTCCCTGTCCTCTGCCCAAGAACCCCTAGCTCCTCTGCATCCTTGACCTGAACAGCCCCTCATCCCCTCGGTACCCTACTCCGAACGCCTCCCCATCTCACTTTCTGTCAGTGTTTTGAGTCATGCTTCCCAAGTCTCCGAACTCTCCCTATTGTCCTCTTCTGCAGTTAACAAGTTTCCTTTGGAGTCCTCACCCTCCGTTACTCTCGTCAGCTCGAGACACCCTGATTTCTCCCTTTAGCATCTGAACCCCCCAACCCATTCCTCTCCTCTTGGTCCAAGACCAAGCCATCCCTAACTGTTGGCGTTCTGCCCCCTATTTTTCATCGTCCTCCATACGAGACCCCCCCGTCCCTCCCTTTCAGCATTCCAACTCCTAATTTCTCCCCGTCATTAGCCCGAGGGCCGCTCATTTTTTCCCTTTAGCATCCTGGACCCCCATTTCTCTCTCAACCAGAGAGGCCCCGATATCTCCCCTCTGCGTTCGGATCCTCCCCATGCNAAGGCTCAGATATGTCAACCAGAGGTCACCTACTTGGGGTATGTATTAAAAGAAGGGCAGAGGTGGCTGCCCTTTCCGTCAGAGGCATGGAAAGAGACAGTACTCAAAATACTGACCCAAGACTCACCTCGAAGGGTGAGAGAATTTCTGGGGTCTGCTGGCTTCTGACGTCTTTGGATTCCAAACTATGCGGAACTGACTAAACCCTTATATGAAGCCCCCAAAAATGTCATCCCTTTCAGTTGGACAGAACAGATGGAGACAGCTTTCAAGGCCATTAAAATGGCCTCATTGTCAGCCCCCACCCTGGGACTACCTGATGTCACCAAACCCTTTCTTTTATATGTAGATGAAAAGCAAGGGGTGGCCAAAGGGGTGCTGATGCAACATTTGGGATCCTGAAAGCAACCGATGGACTACTTGTCTAAACGCCTAGACCCNATGGAGACAGCTTTCAAGGCCATTAAAATGGCCTCATTGTCAGCCCCCACCCTGGGACTACCTGATGTCACCAAACCCTTTCTTTTATATGTAGATGAAAAGCAAGGGGTGGCCAAAGGGGTGCTGATGCAACATTTGGGATCCTGAAAGCAACCGATGGACTACTTGTCTAAACGCCTAGACCCTGTGGCTTCGGGCTGGCCCCCATGCCTCCACATGATTGCAGCAGTGGCCCTAATGGTCAAAGATGCAGACAAACTGACACTAGGGCAGGAGTTACATGTTACCGCCCTCCATGCCATTGAGGGCATACTGAAACAACCCCCAGATAGATGGATCAGCAGCGCTCGGCTGACCCACTACCAGGGACTACTGCTAAACCCTTCCAGAATCATCTTTCTACTGCCTACGGCTCTCAATCCGGCTACATTGCTTCCTAACCCAGACTTGGAAGCCCCGATCCATGACTGCAGCGACATACTAGCCCAGGTGCATGGGACGCAAGAAGACTTGCAAGATCGCCCCCTGGTGGATGCTGAGGTCACCTGGTATACGGACGGAAGCAGTTTCGTTAGAGATGGACTCAGGTATACGGCTGGCCGTAACCACGGAGACCCAAATTGTGTGGGCGGAAGCACTACCTCCAGGTATTTCGGTATTTCGGCTCAAAGGGCTGAACAAAAGCCCTGCAAAAGCCCTTCAGTTGGGAAAGGAAAAAAAGCTTAACATCATTACCGATAGCCGATTCGCCTTTGCTACTGCCCATATACACAGAGCCATATACAGAGAGAGGGGACTCCTCACAGCCGAGGGTAAGATGATTAAAAACGAAGAAATAAAAGCTCTCCTCTTGGCATTATGGCTACCTAAAAAACTAGCCATAATACACTGCCTGGGGCACCAAAAGCCAGACACCCCGATCTCAAGGGGAAACAACTTAGCGGACAGAGATGCGGCCCAGAAAACCGTGATAGAGGCCACTCTTCAGCTGCCTGACTCCGGGAGCCCTGTTCTGCCAAACTTGCCCAATTACTCAGATAAAGATTTAGACTGGATAAAAAGTCAGCCTATGGCCCAACAGCTGGCCGGGTGGTAGAGAGCAGCAGACAGCTCTCTAATCCTACTAGAAGAACTTGGACAACAAGTATTATTAAAAATGCATCGTGCCACCCACCTGGGAACCCGAAAGATGCAAGACCTGATTAGACATGCCAAAATTACCATGAAAAATGTCAGGACGACAATAGAAGGCATCGTATCAAACTGCCACGCATGCCAGCTCACGAACACTGTCCCTCATCCAGCCAACCAAGGAATTAGAGAATGGGGGACAAGACCAGGAGCTTACTGGGAGGTGGACTTCACTGGGGTGAAACCAGGTAAATATGGTTACAGACACCTGTTGGTGTTCATAGACACCTTCTCAGGGTGGTAGAAGCTTTCCCCACCAAGAGAGAAACGGCACAAGTGGTGGCCAAAAAGCTGATTGAAGACATCTTGCCACGGTTCGGGTTTCTGGTACAGGTGGGATCAGTTAATGGGCCAGCCTTCGTGTCTCAGGTAAACCAGGGGGTAGCCTGGGCTTTGGGGGCTAGATGGAAGCTGCACTGTGCCTATAGGCCCCAGAGCTCAGGACAAGTAGAAAAGATGAATAGGATGCTTAAAGAGATTTTAACAAAGTTAGCTGCTGAGACTGGCAGGGACTGGGTGGCTCTCTTCCCCTTTGCCCTGTACCGGGTGTGGAACTAACCCTACCAACTGGGACTCACTCCTTTTGAAATCATGTATGGGATACCTCCCCCAATAATCCCTAACCTAAAGGCAGAATTGTTAAAAAAAAAAAAAAAAGATGATCAAAAGTTGCTTCTTTGTCTCTGGTCCTTACAATACTCCCACAGGGACACATGGAAGAGGCTCAAAGAGCTATATGAATCAGGCCCTCCACCTGAACCTCACCGATACTGGCCAGGAGACTGGGTGTACGTGTGCTGTCATCTCCAAGAGACCTCGACCCTAGGTGGAAGGGGCCCTTCCTTGTCATCTTGATGACACCAACTGCTCTCAAAGTTGATGGCTTCTCTGCTTGGGTCCACTACACCCACACACAGCCTGCGGACTTGTTCGCCTTACGAGAAGAGTTCCTCCCCAGTGGAAGGCCGAATTGGACAAAACTAACCCACTCAAGCTAAAACTGCCAAGATGACAAAAGTACT
Organism: Neotragus moschatus; assembly: GCA_006410615.1. NCBI lineage: Eukaryota > Metazoa > Chordata > Mammalia > Artiodactyla > Bovidae > Neotragus > Neotragus moschatus. The sequence continues at coordinate 202,948 of SJYA01002888.1, forward strand.
CACCTTCGGGCCATGTTTGTTGAACAAGTTAATGACCTTCATCAAGAGCGCATCAACACGGTGAAGCTTATGGTGCTCAGGTCCCAATATACAGCTCTGCCAGCGGCACCCTTAGTGGAAGAAAATATAGAGCTGGACCCATGATTGGGTCTGTCTTGGGACCTTGAGAAGGGGAGAATGAAGAGCCTAAGCCACCCCATTTTGTTAAAAAAAAAAAGACTCCATTTTAGAGTTCTGAGGAAAGAGTCTTTGGAAATCCCCTGACCTCACCCCACCACCTGTGAGCCATCGCGTTCAGGACTTATGACCTGCCCGGGAAATTCGAATTAAGCCTGGGAAATGGGAACCAATTAGAACCCAACACCTAACCCTTCCACAGAAGGTAACCAATTGGATGTCTACCCAACCCGGAAACTCCTGTTTTTCGAATTTTTTGCGCGAGAATACCCTATATAAACAATGAAACCTAGAGTTCAAGGCTCCACCCTATAGCCATTGCGTCGGTGTCAGTGGGAGCCCCAGCTTGAGCTTGGTAATAAAAACTCTCTTGCTTTTGCATTGGATATTGGCTCCCTGGTGGTCATTGAGAGATTTCGTGACTTGGGCATAACACTGTCTCTTTATCTCATAAATGTTCCTAAACCTGTCTTCAAAAGAAGACACTACACCTGGACATCACCAAATGGTCCATACTGAAATCAGATTGAGTGTATTCTTTGCAGCCAAAGATGGAGAAGCTCTATACAGTCAGTAAAAAGACTGGGAGCTGACTGTGGTTCAGATCATGAACTTCCTATTGCAAAATTCAGACTTGAATTGAAAAAGTAGGGAAAACTGCTACGTCATTCAGGTATGACCTAAATCAAATCGCTTATGATTATACACCAGGAGTGACAAATAGATTCAAGAGATTTGATCTGATATAGCACCTGAAGAGCTATGGACAGAGGATTGTGCCGGGGCGTGCCGGGGTTCAGCCCCGGGGGGTCCAGGGAATTTGAAGCGTGGACGGCGTCGGTGAGGAAAAAACTTATTATAATAGTATAGTAGGAAAATTAAGTGGATAAAAGAGGCTGAATAACTTGGTTTACGTGGAAAGCCAATAAAGTTCCAGACAAGGAGCTTGCACCATCTACGTTGGGCCACCGGCGTCCGTTTGAATATCTAAGGGTGCCCCACCTTGAGCTCCCTTTCGTGTAGGTCTTAGCAGCCAGGGCAAATAAGTAGACATGGTGAGCCTCCCCGCTCCAGAGGGGAATTCAGCCGAAAAAAAAAGGGAGAAAAGAACGACATGGGGAAGCCCAGCAATTGGTGCAAGATTCCAAATGCAAGACTCCAAAAACTATTTTTCAAAATCAGCTCACATACCCCAAGTTGTGCATAATGGAATATGCAGAGTTATGCAGGGGCATCAGTCCTGACCTTCATTGAGACAAGGTTTTCCTTTTGCATACCCTCCCTTATACAAAAGATCTCAGGTGGTTTACATTATCTTCTGGCTAAGAAGCCTGTTAACATTTTTATGGCTCTCTTCCCGGATAATTGTCCATTAACCAGAAAACTCTTTTTCCCTAGAAGTGTTTTTTTTTTT
>SJYA01002888.1:205756-237971 GCA_006410615.1 Neotragus moschatus
TGCATTACCTTCAAAATACTAAATGAAGTTACATTCCTATAGAACAAAGGTGTAGTGGGTTATAACAAAGAAAGTACTTAACTCAAAGATCTAATATTGCTAATACCAGGTCTACTACCTGTTTTTCTATATATCAATTATATCTTACAAATAAAAGATATGAAAATTTGGCAGCAAATATTGGCTCAACAAATGAAACCTTTAATCAGTCCTGTTCTAATGATTTTGACTCCTTGGAAGCCCCTACATTCCTAGGATGTTTTAAGCTTCCTGTGCCTCCCACAGTCAGGAGGCCTTAAACAATCACATGCGCAGCTGTAAGAGTCTTGCAGACAGGCTAGAAAGCCATCAGAGGGGTTTTTGGATTGAAACACTCTTTCGAATGCAGCAGACTAAAGCTCCAAGTAGACTTTTTCCAGAGAATGTCAGAAGAGTGGAAAAGCAGGCAGATTCTTATTTTTGGAGGGGGGGGGTACATGCCCAGGAAATGCCAGGGAGAAAAACCCTGAGATTTGACTCGTCCTTGCCCATCAAATCTCCTGCCGCATGACCTTGTCATGGGTGGGATTCCTCACGCTGGCTCCCAGCAGGATTGTAACATTGTACAGGAGGCTGTGATGAAAATCATCCCCAAAAAGAAGAAATGTAAAAAGGTAAAATGGTTATCTGAGGAAGCCTTACAAATAGCTGAGAAAAGAGAAGCAAAAGACAAAGGAGAAAAGGAAAGATATAGCCATCTGAATACAGAGTTCCAAAGAAAAGCAAGGAGAGATGAGAAAGACTTCCTAAGTGAACAATGCAAAGAAATAGAAGAAAACAATAGAATGGGAAAGACTAGGAGTCTCTTCAAGAAAATTAGAGATCTCGTCAAGAAAATTACCCGCCAGAGGCATTCCAAGGGCTCAAAAAAAAAAAAAAAATTGTGCCACAACAGGAGGCCCCACAGAAACTGAGCCAGACCTGTCTTTGAGTGTTTGAGTGTCTCCTCCAGAGGTACGAGTCAGCAGTGGCCTGCTGCAGGGGCTCTAGGTGCAGCAGACCTGGATATGGCATAAGCCCTATTGGAGGAGGTCGCCATTAACCACACCATAGAGCCACCAGTACATAGGACTGGGGAAACAGACTCTTGGCACAAACAAAAGCTTATGTGCACCAGGACCCGGGAGAAAGGAGCAGTGACCCCACAAAAGACTGACTCAGACTTGCCCAGGAGTGTCCAGGAGTCTCTGGGGGAGGCGTGGGTGGCCTGCTGCAGAGTTGGGGACACTGAATGTGGCAGTGCCTGCACTGGACCTTTTGAAGGAGGTCGCCATTATCTTCATGAACTCCACCATAGTTGGGCCTCAGGTTAAACAACAGGGAGGAAACACAGCCCTACCCATTAATAGAAAATTGGATTAAAATTTTATTGAGCATGGCCCCGCCCATCAGAACAAGGCCCAATTTCCCCCTCAGTCAGTCTCTCCCATCAGGAAGCTTCCATAAGCCTCTTATCTTATTCATTAGAGGACAGATAGAATGAAACCCACAATCACAGAAAACTAATCAAACTGATTACATGGACCACAGCCTTGTCTAACTCAGTGAAACTATGAGCCATAACATGTAGGGCCACCCATGACAGGTCATGATGGAGAGTTCTGCCAAACTGTGGTCCACTGGAGAACGGAATGGCAAACCACCTCAGCATTCTTGCCTTGAGAACCCCATGAACAGTAGGAAAAGGCAAAATATGACACTGAACTATGAATTCCCCAGGTTGGTAGGTGCCCAATATGCTACTAGAGATCAGTGGAGAAATAACTCCAGAAAGAATGAAGAGATGGAGGCAAAGCAAAAACAACACCCAGTTGTGGATGTAACTGGTGATGGAAGTAAAATCTGATGCTGTAAAGAACAATATTGCATAGGAACCTGGAATGTTAGGCCCATGAATCAAGGTAAATTGGAAGTAGTCAAACAGGAGATGGCAAGAATGAACATTGACATTTTAAGAATCAGTGAACTAAAATGGACTGGAAGGATGAATTTAACTCAGATTATTATATCTTCTACCATGGGCAAGAAACCCTTAGAAGAAGTGGAGTAGCCCTCATAGTCAACAAAAGAGTCTGAAATGCAGTACTTGGGTGCAGTCTCAAAAATGACAGAATGATCTCTGTTCATTTCCAAGGCAAACCATTCAATATCACACTAATCCAAGTCTATGCCCTGACCAGTAATGCTTAAGAAGCTGAAGTTGAAGGGTTCTAGGAAGACTGACAAGAACTTCTAGAAGTAAATTTTTTTTAAAAATGACCTTTTCATCATAGGGGACTGGAATGAAAAAGTAGGAAATCAAGAGATACCTGGAGTGACAGGCAAGTTTGGCCTTGGAGTACAGAATGAAGCAGGGCAAATGTTCATAATTTTGCCAAGAGAACGCACTGGTCATAGCAAACGCCCTCTTCCAACAACACAAGAGAAGACTCTACACATAGACATCACCAGGTGGTCACCACCGAAATCAGATTGATTATATTCTTTGCAGCCAAAGATGGAGAAGCTCTATATAGGCAGCAAAAACAAGACTAGGAGCTGACTGTGACTCAGCTCATGAACTCCTTATTGCCAAATTCAGACATAAAGTGAAGAAAGTAAGGAAAACAACTAGACCATTCAGGTATGACCTAAATCAAATCCCTTATGATTATACAGTGGGAGTGACAAACAGATTCAAGAGATTCCATCTGACAGACAGACTGCCTGAAGAACTATGGAAGGAGGTTCATGACACTGTACAGGAGGCAGGGATCAAGACCATCCCCAAGAAAAAGAAATGCAAAAATTTAAAATGGTTGTCTGAAGAAGCCTTACAAATAGTCGAGAAAAGAAGAGAAGCAAAAGACAAAGAGAAGAGGAAAGATATACCCATTTGAATGCAGACTTCCAAAGCATAGCAAGGAGAGATAAGAAAGCTTTCTTAAGTGAATAATGCAAAGAAATAGAGGAAAACAACAGAATGGGAAGCACTAGAGATCTCCTCAAGAAAATTAGAGATACCAAGGGAACATTTCATGCAAAGATGGGCACAATGAAGGACAAAAATGGTATGGACCTAACAGAAGCAGAAGATATTAAGAAGAGGTGGCAAGTATACACAGAGTAAGTAAGTAAATGTTAGTCGCTCAGTTGTGCCTGACTCTTTGCAACCCCATGGATTGCAGCCCACCAGGCTCCTCTGTCCATGAGATTTTCCAGGCAAAGATACTGGAGTTGGTTGCTATTTCCTTCTCCGGGGAATCTTTCCAACCCAGGAATCAAACCCAGGTCTCCTGCATTGCAGGCAGATTCTTTACTGTGTGAGCTACAAGGGAAACCCATATACCCAGAAGAACTATACAAAAAAAGATCTTCACAACCCAGATAATAACGATGGTGTGATGGTGACCTAGCCAGACATCCTGGAATGTGAAGTCAAGTGGGCCTTAGGAAGTATCACTATGAACAAAGCTAGTGGAGGTGATGGAATTCCAGCTGAGCTATTTCAAATCCTAAAAGATGATGCTGAAAAAGTGCTGCACTCAATATACCAGACAATTTGGAAAACTCAGCAGTGCCCACAGGACTGGAAGAGATCAGTTTTTATTCCAATCCCAAACAAAGGCAATGCCAAAGAATGTTCAAACTACCGCACAATTGCACTCATCTCACACGCTAGTAAACTAACGCTCAAAATTCTCCAAGCCAGGCTTCAATATTATGTGAACTGTGAACTTCCAGATGTTCAAGCTGGATTTAAAAAAGGCAGAGGAACCAGAGATCAAATTGCCAACATTCGTTGGATCATCAAAAAAGCAAGCGAACTCCAGAAAAACATCTATTTCTGCTTCATTGACTATGCCAAAGTCTTTGCCTGTGTGGATCAAAGCAGACTGGAAAATTCTTAAAGAGATGGAAATACCAGACCACCTGACCTGCCTCCTGAGAAATCTGTGTGGAGTCAGAAAGCTACATTTAGAACCATACTTGGAACAACACACTGGTTCCAAATCGGGAAAGGGATATGTCAAGGCTATGTATTGTCACCCTGCTTATTTAGCTTATATGCAGAGTACATCTTGAGAAATGCTGGGCTGGATGAAGCTCAAGCTGGAATCAAGATGGTTGGAAGAAATATCAATAACCTCAGGTATTCAGATGACACCACCCTTATGGCAGAAAGTGAAGAACTAAAGAACCTCTTGGTGAAAGTGAAAGAGAAGACTTGGCTTAAAATTCAACATTCAAAAAAACTAATGTCATGGCATCTTGGCCCATCACTTCATGGAAAATAAATGGGAAAACAATGGAAACAGTGACACACTTTATTTGGGGAGGCTCCAAAATCACTGCAGATGGTGGCCATAGCCATGAAATTAAAAGACACTTGCTTCTTGGAAGAAAAGCTATGACCAACCTAGACAGCATATTAAAAAGCAGAGACATTACTTTGCCAGCAAAGGTCCATCTAGTCAAGGCTATTTTTTTTTCCAGTAGTCACGTATGGATGTGAGAGTTGAACTATAAAGAAAGCTGAGCACCAAAGAATTGATGCTTTTGAACTGTGGTTTTGGAGACGACTCTTGCGAGTCCCTTGAACTGCAAGGAGATCAAACTAGTCCTTGCTAAAGGAAATCAGTCCTGAATATTCATTGAAAGGACTGATGTTGAAAATGAAACTCCAATATTTTGGCCACCTGATGGGAAGAACTGACTCATTCAAAAGACCCTGATTCTGGGAAAGATTTAAGGCAGGAAGAGAAGGGGACAATAGAGGGTGAGATGGTTGGATGGCATCACCAACTTGATGGACATGAGTCTGAGCAAACTCCAGGAGCTGGTGATGGACAGGGAGGCCTGGTGTGCTGCAGACCATGGGGTCACAAAGAGTCAGACAAAACTGAGCGACTGAACTGAAAGCCTTTGAATGTGTGGATCACAACAAACTGTGGACAATTCCTAAAGAGATGGAATACCAGACCAACTTACCTGCCTCCTGTGAAACCTATATGCAGGTCAAGAAGCAACAGTTAGAACCGTACATGGAACAATGGACTGGGAAATTCCAAATCGGGAGATTGGAATCCCAAATTGGGAAGGAAGTTCCAAATTGGGAAAGGAGTACGTCAAGGCTGTATATTGTCACCCTGCTTATTTAACTTATATGCAGAGCACATCATGTGAAATGCCAGGCTGGATGAAGCACAAGCTGGAATCAAGATTGCCAGGGGAAATATCAATAACTTCAGATATGCAGGTGACACCACCCTTATGGCAGAAAGCAAAGAGGAACTAAAGAACTTTTTGACAAAGGTGAAAGAGGAGCATGGAAAAGCTGGCTTAAAACTCAACATTCAGAAAACTAAGCTCATGGCATCCAGNGGAAATATCAATAACTTCAGATATGCAGGTGACACCACCCTTATGGCAGAAAGCAAAGAGGAACTAAAGAACTTTTTGACAAAGGTGAAAGAGGAGCATGGAAAAGCTGGCTTAAAACTCAACATTCAGAAAACTAAGCTCATGGCATCCAGTTCAATCACTTCATGGCAAATAGAAGGGGGGAAAGTAGAAACAGTGACAGATTTTATTTTCTTGAGCTCCAAAATCACTGCATATGATGACTGAACCATGAAAGTAAAAGAGGCTTGTTCCTTGGAAGAAAAGTTATGACAGACCTAGACAGCATATTATATNTGCACCATCTACGTTGGGCCACCGGCGTCCTCTTGAATATCTAAGGGTGCCCCACCTTGGGCTCCCTTTTGCGTGGATCTTAGAAGCCAGGTTTTTCTATATGCCAACTACATCAACAAATAAAAGATATGAAAATTTGGTAGCAAGTATTGGCTCAACAAACGAAACTTTTAATCAGTCCTATTCTAATGAGTTTTGACTCCTTGGAAGCCCCTACATTCCTAGGATGTTTTAAGCTTCAAGTGCCTCCCGCAGTCAGGAGGCCTCAAGCAATCACATGTTCAGCTGTGAGTCTTGCAGGCAGGCTAGAAAGCCATCAGAGGGGTTTTTGGATTGAAACACTCTTTCGAATGCAGCAGACTAAAGCTCCGAGTAGACTTTTTCCAGAGAATGTCAGAAGAGTGGAAAAGCAGGCAGATTCTTATTTGGGGGGGGGTACATGCTCAGAAAGTGTCAGGGGGAAAACCTGAGATTTGACTTGTCCTTGCCCATCAAAATCTCCTGCCGTGTGACCTTGTCACGGATGGGATTCCTCATGCTGGCTCCTGGCAATTTTGATCTCATAAAAGCCTCCACACCCTGCAATCTTACCAAAATGCAAATCAAAACTATGACGTACTGCATCACACTGGTCAAAATGACCTTGGTCAAAAAGTCTACAAACGATAAATGCTGGAAGGTTTTGGAGAAAAGGGAATTAATTCTCCTGCACAGATGTACGAAGTTAAATTGTTAAGAGTCCTTACAGAGGAGAGGGTAACAAGATGCAAGATAACAGTGAATGAAATTGTGACATTCCCTATCCTCATACAGAGAAAGTAACTCCAAACCAATTAAAGAGCTTAATGGAGCGACAATCACTCTAAAGCCCTTGAGGAAATTATTGGAAGAACAAGCTTTGACATGAACCACAGCAAACCCTTTTGGATCCACTTTTAGAATAATGAAAAACAAAACTCAACAAGACTTGAATTTCTCTAACCCCAAAAACGTTTGCACTGCAAGGGGAACTGTAAATCAAACTAAAAAAAAGAAACCCTCAGAACCAGAAAAAAATGTTTGGAAATGAATTNTGGAAGAACAAGCTTTGACATGAACCACAGCAAACCCTTTTGGATCCACTTTTAGAATAATGAAAAACAAAACTCAACAAGACTTGAATTTCTCTAACCCCAAAAACGTTTGCACTGCAAGGGGAACTGTAAATCAAACTAAAAAAAAGAAACCCTCAGAACCAGAAAAAAATGTTTGGAAATGAATTTAGAAACAAGGAATTTATCTCCAAAATATGCAAACAGCTCATGCAGATCAATACATATATTTTAAAAAAATCATCCCATTAGAAAAAATGGACCAAAGTTCTAAATGGGCACTTGTCCAAAGGAGACGTCCAGGTGGTCATAAAAAGCACCTGAAAAGATGCTCAGCATCACTACCTACTGAGAAATGCAAATCAAAACTGAGCCGTGGTATCACCTCACACCCCTCAGAACAGCCATCCTCCAAAAGATCTACAGGGATTAACTGCTGCCGAGGGTGAGGGGAACCGGGAATCCTCCTACACTGTGGGCAGGAATGGAAATGGGCGGGGCAGCCACGAAGGAGNGAGTCATGACTAGCCCCTAAGAAACAGAACAAAGGATTGCTTTAAAATTTAACTTTTTCTCTTCAAAACGTTTTTCTACTAAATCAGGAAACTAAGTGTTCCTCATTTAGTTCCACTTTCCTAGTGGTTTTCCAAACCTATATGGCTCTGGACATGTTGACAGAGGTACATGAGGAAACATGTCCTAATTCAACAACAATATTGTACTTACAGCCCCTCTTATCAATCTAGCATCACTGATTTATCATCTCATATAAAACAGGCTATTAGCCATGAAGAGAACATTTCTTTTGCAAATGACTGCATCTGTTGGTTGACCTCCTTACCAGGCAAATGTGCCATGGCCCTGCTAGGCACTCTTCCTTGTCTAACAGGAATTCTTTGTATGTTGTTGTTGTGGTACAGGCATGCAGATCACCTCCCAATATCTGGCCCCAGAGTATTCAGGAAAGAATGGTGGATAAAATTGCATGGGCCATATAGATATCTGGGGGAAATGTGTGGCTGAACCGCAGCGACTCCATTTATTTTTTCAGCTCCATCATAGGCCTGCAGTCCTAACTCCTCCCCTTTCCATGTGACTGAGCTTTCATGTACTCAGAGGGAATGCACCTGAGCCAGATAGTCTCCTTCTCAACTTTAACCCTTGCCTCCATCTTACATGAAAACTGAAAGAATGGTGCTTAGTTTGTCTGTTTGCTTGTCTGTTTGCTAATATAGATGGTTAACGGTCCGGTCCTCGAGGAATAAGACCCCCAGAGGGAAGGAAAAACCCCAGATCCCATTGTATGGATGTGTTTCTGTCTTAGTATTTAGATTCTACCTTTAGTTTTGACTCTGTTACATGCCCTCGGGAGAGCCGAGTGCAGCTGCTGATGCTCCCAGATTGTTGGGTCATTATGATCCTATGAAGGATTAGGGGAGAAAAAGATTAATGTCTAAGGAATTATATTGCTAGCACCAGAAGAAGGGAAAAATTATGTTTGAGCAGACATTCCTGCCTTTGAGAAGATCTGGTTAACGTATAATGCAGATACACATTGCCCACTAGGGAGGGACCAATATGGGTGAGGAGTATGTTATATTTAAATTTTCTTGTTTTGCCTCAAGAAATAAATTTTATTCTCTCATTTCCCTCTTTTGATCATTAATCCTTCAACAGAAAACATTAGGTGATGAAATACTTGGTTCTTCAACACCAGAGTGGTTTCTTACCTGCCTTGGATCTGTCCTGTCCTACAAAGCCAGATCCCAATAGGCCAGTTTCTTCTTTCAGGAGTTTATGTGTCAATAAAGTAGCAAGCCAAGGACTCACGGCTAATAATGTTATGTTGAACATGTTCAATATAACTCATGCCAATTATTGTCCAATCATCCTCCTATGGACATTATGCATGTCCAGTATTTTGCATCAGTTCAGCTCAGTTNTTTCAGGAGTTTATGTGTCAATAAAGTAGCAAGCCAAGGACTCACGGCTAATAATGTTATGTTGAACATGTTCAATATAACTCATGCCAATTATTGTCCAATCATCCTCCTATGGACATTATGCATGTCCAGTATTTTGCATCAGTTCAGCTCAGTTCAGTCACTCAGTCGTGTCCGACTCTTTGCGACTCCATGAATCGCAGCACGCCAGGCCTCCCTGTCCCACACCAACTCCCGGAGTTCACTCAGACTCACATCCATCGAGTCAGTGATGCCATCCAGCCATCTCATCCTCGGTCGTCCCCTTCTCCTCCTGCCCCCAATCCCTCCCAGCATCAGAGTCTCTTCCAATGAGTCAACTCTTCGCATGAGGTGGCCAAAGTACTGGAGCTTCAGCCTTAGCATCATTCCTTCCAAAGAAATCCCAGGGCTGATCTCCTTCAGAATGAACTGGTTGGATCTCCTTAGAACTATACATATGATCAATAGTTTCAAGTCACTTAGACATCATTATTTTACTAGCAAGTTTGGATATGCAGCAAGAATCACAATAGTCCTCCATAAGTGATACAGAACACAATCAGTATAACCACCAACAACATTAAAGTCAAGCTGAGACTTAAGCCATGAACCCCCAGAACTGAACCATTTACCCAAGATGTAACCTAAACTAGGAAGGGCATCCAGGATCCCTTAATGCAGAAATTTAATTTTCCATGTGATGAAAACTAAATGAAAATTTAATTTTGGTATGAAATTACAAAATTCAGTCTGAATTGTAGTAGAGGTTCCTCCTTGCCAAGTGGTTAAAATGCCAAGACATATTTCTTTTTGTAATTTTGCTTTCTTTACCATAAGACTTCAGAATTAAACAAACTAAGGGGAAAATTCGTTAATTGAATACAGTGAACAATACAGAGATATATGCTAACAGAGAAACATTCTACAGGCTATATATGTTGTTGATCATCTTGACTGTTGCACAAACATGTGTGCGTACCTTTAGCAATGCAATTTAGCAACCAGTGGTACATGCCATCAGTAACTTGAATAGCTATGAAAATTATAATAATACAATGAAAATAATAATCATCTATAAGATAAAGTGAGAAAAATTACCTAGTCCTGCAGGGAGCCAACTAAACAGATTATCAAAAGGGTCTGGGCTTTTGTTTTGTTTGTTTTTTACTCTTATAACCATTTTGGTTTTTGGAAATTTTATCTAGGAATATCTCTACTTCTGCAGAAGTATTGCTATAAATGCCACATGTTGGGTGAGCAACAGGAGAAACAACTCCTTGGTTACCTCTTAGAAAATCGAAAATAACTGTATTATCCAGTACTACTTGGGTTAAGGAATTGAGGGATGTCCAATAGATTTGCAGTCTCTTCAGCTATTTGACAAATGGTGGCTGATAGATTTACAACTATATCTCTATTTATACTCCTGCACCAGGAATCAAGATTCTCAAAAGACTTTGCTACCAGGTATCTTAGTATCCTAATAACATAGGTCTCTTGATTCCTTAATGGAGAGAGAAAGGTGGTCCAGCTGTCTCTTTTGTATAGACATAGCATCCCAATAAGCATAAACCTTGTAACTGCCAGCAGTTAGGACATTTATGTGCCCATTCATGGGAAGGTGAGTCAATTCCAATGCCACATGTGAAGACAAAACCTGAGGGAGTGAAAGTCATCCTTCCAAGAGAGCGCTCATTGACGCGTTCATCAATCGGAAGTCCTGCTAAGGTGGTATTAAACCATGGGTCCCTTCTCTTGCAGGCTTTCCAAGAGCCATCTGTATGGTATTGGACATGAGAGAGTTTCTGGCACAAGTTACTTGTCTTTTTCTCTTCAGGACATTTGTTAATTAAGTAAGAGATGGAGCTAAAAGGTCCTAGGCTAAGTTGTGCTCAGTCTCTAAGGGCCAAGGATAGTATCAGACGAGGGATGGATATATTATTAGGCTGGGGAATTTGAACCTGAAAGGTTAGGCCAGGAGGAGGTGGATCCAAGTAAGTGATAACATTAGGAATATCTGAAAATGCCATTTCAGGAATTATGAGGGGCCTTAATCAGTCTTGTATTGACTGAGGAATTTGATGACAAATCCTACAGTTGGTTAAATGACCCCCAGTAGCTATTCTCTATGACAACTTTACTGAAGAACTCTCTTTCCACTCTAAACACTGGGGCAAAAGTATAGCTAGAGGTAAAACAGTAACTGGAGAAGGCAATGGCGACCCACTCCAGTATTCTTGCCTGGAAAATCCCATGGGTGGAGGAGCCTGGTAGGCTGCAGTCCATGGGGTCGCTAAGAGTCGGACACGACTGAGTGACTTCACTTTCACTCTTCACTTTCACGAATATTGGAGAAGGACATGGCAACCCACTCCAGTGTTCTTGCCTGGAGAATCCCAGGGACAGGGGAGCCTGGTGGGCTGCCGTCTATGAGGTCGCACAGTCGGACATGACTGAAGCAACTTAGCAACAGCAGCAAAACAGTAACTCTCAAAGTTGACAGAGAGACAGACAGTTGGTAAACAGTACAATTGAACTAGTAGGATGAGTCCCACAGGGCTGGTCTGGATTCTTGAGTTACCTGTCTACTGCTGTTACTGACTTCTCATGCCAGCTTGGTGATGCTCGTCTGAGTCAAAGCCAGGTGTGAGAAACAGAGCTCACAGTCCATGTAGGAGCAGAAGCCCTTTTTAAAAACTGAGAGATAGAAACCCAGGGTTCACTCCTTTGAGCTTTACAACACAGGGATTAGTTAATAATACCTGATAGGCCCCTTTCCAACACAGCTGCAAAGAATCTTGTGTTTGATACATTTTCCAATAGACAAAAGTCTCCAGGTTGTAACCCATGATCCATAAAGTCTTCATCTCCCAGAAGCTAGCTGTGAAAGGAATTAGTTCCCAGCTTTTCATTTTCTTTAAGTGCCTTAAGAAATCAGACAACAATGCAGCATATCATCACTCATATAATACTGGTTTGTACACACCTTTATCTGGTGCATAGATCATCCAGTGGTTATTTCAAAAGGAGACAATTGATGCTTGCCAAAAGAAGTGGACCTAAGGTTGAGAAGCACCAACAGAAGAGCTTTTGGCCATGAAGATGAAAAGCCCCTGAGAGTTTTGCCAGTTGAGTTTTGATAATCAGTCAGTGCTTCCTATCAATCCTGAATACTGGGGGTGATAAGCACAGTGAAAATGCTCTTATTGACCAGAAATCACAAATTGATTTAATTATTTGACAAAGTAAATTTCTTTGTCCCTATGCAACTCAGAAGGAATTCTCCAAATAAGATTTAGTCTTTTTAATAGTGATTTACCTGCTATTAATGTTGCTCTCTCAAAGAACTGCTTCTACCCAGTGTGGAAATATTACCAAGATACATTTGCATCATTGAGATGGAGGCATTTGGACAAAATCCAACTGTCATACCTCAAAGGTTTCCTTAAGAAGGGCTAAGTGGTATTGAAATGCATGAAACAGTTTTCTGGGATTGTATTTCAGGTAAATAATGTATCCACATATGCTCTGTGAGCCAGTGTAGGGAAGGGAGTCCAAAAATGCTGTTTTCCCCACAAAAGCATTTTTTCAAGAACACTATGGGTCAGGGAGTGCACTGCTGGAGAAAGGCAACTGAACCCCTACAGACACTGTGAGTCTCTTACTTGGTCCAAAACATATTTGTGAAGTGAAGTTAAGAAATCCTCCTTTCTTCTCCTGCATTTGCGTCTCACCTTCTGAGGCTTCTTCTCAAGCCTGTAAAAGAAGTTTCTTGACAGTTTTATTCAGGTTAGGTTTAAGTAGCGGACATTCTCAGAACTGGCTAGAAACAGAACTTACAGCAGGTTGTTTGGCTGCTGCCTCAGAGGATTGATTCCCTTTGGGCTCTAGTGAAGCAGATTTGGAATGTCTAAGTATTTTAATAATGGCCCTTTTTTTAAGGAATTTGTATAGAGTCTAGTAATTCTAAGTCTAGTTTCCCATTCTGTATGGGTTTTCCTAATGACATAAACCTCTCTTATTACAGAGCGTTCCAAATTGTGTCACTTTGAAAGCATTGCCGCTATCATCGTACATGTTTGCTGTTTGGCCCTTAGTTCATTGACAATCTCTGATCAGAGCAATGATTTCAGCTTGCTATGCTGACTTTGCTTCTGATAGATGAGAGCTCCCAGCTGCACCTACAATTAATGTTACTAACACAGACCCAGCTCAGTATTGTCCCTGCTCTTCCTTTAAGTAAGATCCATCTGTAAACCAAACAAAATCAGCATGACTAATAGCGTTTTCCTGAAAAATCATTCCTAGAAACAAGAAAATAATCAGTAAAGTGTAATTATGGTTGTTGTCGTCTTGGTGTTATGGGGGTAAAGTTGTGGGGTTAAGATTATGGCACTGCAGCCAAAGTAATATGAAGTGGAGAAAGCAGCAATATCTTGCAAGAGGCCAACTTACAGAACAGCATTAACTATGAAGAGAATTCAAGAGACTCAGGTGCGGAACATAGTCAAAGCAGAGATCCCATCACTATTTATTCAGTCCCTTGCCTTGGCGAGCTGTCCCTGAAATATTAATAGTTCTCAGACAGGATGACAGTCCTCTCTCTATGAATCTAATTGACAACTATAGCATCCTCCCAGTAGATGCTGATCACCATGACTCTCTATTAATATCCCTAAGACACTACCTTTCTCTTCATGTAAAGAGAGAAAAAACTGTAAATTGTAACCAGAATGGCCTAATGCCACAGCTTGGTTAACATGGACTTCAAACTCCTATAGCTTTTTTCTCCTTCTGTTGTTCTTCAGTTGGGTCATGTCCACTGGACTTAAGCAGTGTGTATAAAGGTTGGTCAATACATTAAAAATTAAGTACCCAATTCCTACAACATCAGTCAGACCCAGAAATCCCCTCAATTGTTTTTCTGGGTGGGGGTTGGGGGAGCGGTGAGAAAATTAAAATTGTTTTAATTTTTTTGGCTTCAATCAATAGTCCTTCCTGAGATATTAAGTGGCCCGTATGTTTTACAGTAGGTAAGCAAAGTTGGAGTTTATCTTTAAGCAATTGTGTCCCTGAGAAGGGGCTTCCCAGGTGGTTCAGTGGTAAAGAATCTGCCTACCAATGCAGGAGACACAGGAACTACAGGTTCAACCCCTGGGTTGGGAAGATCCCCTGAAGGAGGAAATGACAACCAACTCAAGTATTCTTGCCTGGAGAATCCCATGGACAGCAGAGCCTAGAGGGCTACAGTCCATAGGGTCACAAAGACTTGGACATGAATGAAGCGAATGAGTATGCATGCATGCATGTCCCTTAGAAGCTAACTTGTGTAACCGATGGATAGTATCTTTTTGAGAATCCAGTTCAGTTTTAGAGCGTAATATCAAATTGTCTATGTATTGAATTAAAGTATAACCACCAGGAAAGTCTACATCAGTTAAATCAGCTTTACCATTTGAGAAAAGTAAGTGGGGTTCTAACTGGTAGCCTTGTGCATAGCTGTCCAGGTATATTAATGATTTTCCCACATGAAGACAAAAAGTCATGTGATTTTCTCTGCTGGGATGCTAAAGAAGGCACTGATTTTAGTAGGAATGACTGAGAGTAAAGTGCGTGGATTTGGGACCAAAGGATGTCAAGGAATTGCAATATTACTTATTGCTCACAGATCTTGAACAAATCTCCAACCTTTTCCATTCAGTTATCTTGCTTGCAGGGTAGGCATGTTTCAAGGACTAGTACAGGGAATTACTTTTTAAAAGAAATTCCTGAATAACAGGCGATGGCATAAAATCTATGTTTTGAAGCAGGACAAGAAAATTTAACTGTAACATGGTCTCTGTCCATTTTATGCCTTTCCTAATGGGCAATGTGAATCTGTATTTTACATTAACCAGACCTCCTTAAAGGCAGGAACGTCTGCTCAAACATAAGGATCATTTCTTTTCCTTCTTCTGACATAGCAATGTACCTCCAGAGAAGATTCCCTAATCCTGTTAAGGGTTGTGGTGACTGTTTGTCCTGTATGTAAAGATCTGCTTTATGTAACTTTGGTGAACCTTATATAAAATGTCAGCGTGTCATTTTAATGTATGATCCTTTGTCTTAAATGTGTATATAACGGTGCCTTTGACTTCTAACAGGTGGAACAATCCTCTGTGTTTTCCGAAAGACTGTCTCCTGGGTTATAATCCTCAGGTTGGCTCAAATAAAATTCTCTATTTCTACTTAAGATCAATATTAATTACTTTTTTGTTGACATTTGCCGGGTATAGTTAGTAGGATATCAGAGACTCCCACCAAAGGACATCTGGAGTCTACTCTAAACCAGCGCTCAAACCAGCACTGGCTCTTTGAGCCCCTCTGGCTTTTTGGTATTTCTCAGATGGTTTGGAATTCTCCTAATATTCAGACCTCATCGATTTGCATGATGATCCTGAATTTTATCCCATCTGTTAAAATTTTAAGACTTGTAGTCTTAACAGGGTACCAGTACATTTCCAGGTAAAAGGGACCAAGGGGAAATTTCCTAGCCACTGGCCTAGATGGAAGTTTCTAGAAAGGGAAAGCCAAGAATGAAACTTAGAGTGAACTGGGTTGGCTGGCTGGCCTTTTTAATTTGGCTCAAGTTTGAAAGATTTTGTATAAATGGTCTTCAGCTCTGAAGAAAAGGGACATTTCTCTGGTGACTGAGAACCTAGCAGAAGTGTCTGAGGTGCTGTGCTCAGATGCTCAGTTGTGTCCGACTCACTGAGACCCCGTGGACTGTAGTCCGCCATGCTCCTCTGTGCATGGGATTCTCCCAGCAAGAATACTGGAGTAGGGTGCCATGCCCTTCTCCAGGGGATCTTCCTGACCCAGGGATCGAACCTACTTCTCTTACATCTCCTGCATTGGCAGGCGGACTCTTTACCACTAGTGCCACCTGGGTACTAGAGATTGTGACTATACAATAAAAACTAAGCAATAAATTAAAAAAAAAAGGTGGGGTGAGAATTGTGCTTTTAGATGGGCAGCCACCCATTGGAACTTGGCAGGCTTCATGTGCAATATATATGGAGCCAATATTTATAAGAATTGGGTAAAATGGGAAGATCAAAAGAAAAATAATTTAACTCTTAAATGGCCAAAATGGGAAACTTACCAAAATTAGTTCACTTGTGTGCCCAGTTGAAAAATGTTGGCTATAAAATTACATAGACAAGATGGGAAGCATCCTTCAATTGGTACGTTGAAGCTTTGAAGCATGGTAATTAAAAAATGTCATCTTTACAGGAACTAACTGAAAATTATTAGAAATAGTTGTTGTTGGAGAAAAGCTCAGGAGTTACCCTATCCCTTCCTTTCCTTCCTTCCCCTCCTTTCTGAACTTTATGTGTCCGTGGGTGTGTGCTCAGTCATGTTCAACTCTTTGGGACCCCATGGACTGTAGCCCACCAGGCTCCTCTGTGCATGGGATTTTACAGGCAAGAATCTGCAGTGGGATGCCATTTCCTCCTCCAGGGGATCCCTCTCCTTTCTGAATGTCCATATCTCGATTTGTCTGCTCTACCTCTTCTGTCAACTCCAAAGGAGAAATGAACTGGACCCCAGGGATTAAATGTTGAGAGCCCTCAAATCATTACAACTCCCTTTAAATGGAAGCTTACTGAAGAGGTGAGCCTGCACGAACTTCTACTACCTCGGCTAACACTGAACTTAAATTTAACTAAGACTTTCTCAGGCCCTTTACAAGATCCTTTAGGGTTTATTTATTTATTTATTTTAACTTTAATTTATTTTTTGGGGGGTGCCACACTGTGTGGCATGTGAGATCTTAGTTCTCAGACCAGGGATCGAACCCGTATCCCCTGCATTGGAAGCATGGAGTCTTAACCACTGGACTGCCAGGAAAGTCCCCTTTTAGGATTTTTATGAGAATTCATTCTGTAAGGGCACATGAGCCAAGATACTCAGATTTGTAATAACTTGAGCATTTGCTAGTATCCAATTGATCCCTGGGTCCACTCAATCCCCTAGAGAAGGAAATGGCAACCCACTCCAGTATTCTAGCATGGGAAATCCCATGGACAGAGGAGCCTGGTAGGCTCCAGTCCAAAGCGTCGCAAAGAGTCAGACACAACTGAGTGACTGAGTGCACATCAACAAAAGTATGACTACAAAAGGCAGAGTGGAAGTCAGCTGTGGAAGATTTTCTCAAGCACAAGCATGCGGGCATTCACAGGTGTCAAGAATGTGCTTGTAACTTGTAACAAGTAATCCCAAATTTTTCCTGAGAAAATTGAGTGGACAGTGGTTCACCAATGTAAACAAAAGCCCAAAGAAATTATTTTTCATTACTTTTAGAGGTTGGAGAAAAACCTTCCAACAGGACTCTGTAATGGCCCTTGAAAATTTTCAAAATCATCAAAATGATCCAATTATAAATTCAATCTTTAAGAGGGATTAGATGAAAAAAATAGCAAAGCTAATTTAAAAATGTCAATTGGACTAGGCCACAGTACATGCTAGTGTATTAGTGGTCCTACTAAAACATTTTTTTCTAACTCTGGCCCAAAGCAAAATACCCACCTTTGTTTTTATTGCAAAAAGTCTGATCTCTTCAAATGAGAATGCCATAAGTTTAAACAGAACTTGAACCAAAGCAAAACTAAAAAGGACTAGGGCTGCTTTGATGATTATGAGAAGGAATTTCCCCCTGCTCCTCACCAATAGTGAAAGTCGCTCAGTCGTGTCCAACTCTTTGCAGCCCCATGGGCTATCCAGTCCATGGAATTCTCCAGGCCAGAATACTGGAGTGGGTAGTCTTTCCCTTTTCCAGGGGATCTTCCCAACCCAGAGATTGAACCCAGGTCTCCTGCATTGCAGGTGGATTCTCTACCAGCTAGCCAAGGCTCCTCACCAATACCTTAGGGGAAATGGAAACACCAGTTGGGGGGAAATTTAAAGGCCCTGGTAGATACTGGGGTTACAGTCCCTGTTCTTTACCCTGCCCTATTCATTGCCCTCTCCCTTAAAATAAACAGTCAAGTGAAATATTCATAGTAGGAATTTCTGATGTACCTATGCAAATTTTAAAATCAGATTCAATAAGCACTCAATTAGGAATTATCACAGTGAAACTTGTGCTTCTCCTAGTAAAATCTGCCCCAGTTCATTTGATAGGAAGAGAACTTCTAGAAGCCAACAATATTCATACTGCCTTTTCATAAAAAGGGAAATACTTCTAGATTTAGAAAATTTAATGTTGAACAAAATCTAGTTACTGAGAGATAGATGGTTATAAAATCAGTGACTCAAATAGACCAAGAAAAATTATGACCTGTTATTGCCATCACCTAAAGAATTATGGCCATGGCCACTCCTATCAGGGGGACTGTTGACAACTCCAAGCCTCTACCTGATATTTGACAATATCACTTAAATCAGAGGTATTAAATGGGACAACCTATTATTCAGGGATTTCTTAAGGAGGGACTTACTGTTCCCCGTATGAGACCTTGTAACATACTGATCTTACCAGTGAGACAAAGTCTCACCCACGGAGCTGACACGATGCCTGGGACTTTTTCCCAACTGGAACTCCAGATGTGCTGTTACATGAGACTTCCCAGCGCTGTTTAAGTCTGGTTGTTGGTCAAAACCCAGTTTGACGATGTATCCTCTGCTCTATTTCTCTTTTCACTTAATGTTAGTATATTGAAAGCAAGCTAGATAATTCTCTGATAAATATTTGTATAATTTATTTGCATCTAACAGCTTCCCCGATGGCTCAGCAGTAAAGAATCAGCCTGCAATACAGAAGACACAGGAGATGCAGTTTCAGCCTCTGGATTGGGAAGATCCCTTAGAGAAGAAAATGGCAACCCACTCTGGTATTCTGGCCTGGAAAACCCAATGAACATAGGAGCCTGGTGGGCTTCAGTCCAAAGGGTCAAAAAGAGTCAGACATAACTAAGCATGCAGGCAGGTACCAGTGAAAAGGGAAAATGGGAAAGGTTGGAGGTTAGTTCAAGATCTGAAAGCTATAAATAATACTGTGATTCCTGCACATCTTCTGGTCCCAGATCCATATACATTCTTCTCAGCCATTCCAGCTGATAACAGCTATTCTTCATAATTGATTTATGCGGCGCCTTCTCCACTAGTATGGAGAATAATTCAGTTCAGTTCAGTCACTCAGCCATGTCAGACTCTTTTGTGACCCTGTGGACTGCAGCACATCAGGCCTCCCTGTCCATCACCAGCTCCTGAAGTTTACCCAAACTCATGTCCATTGAGTTGGTGATACCATCCAACCATCTCATCCTCTGTTCCTTTCTTCTCCCGTCTTCAATCTTTCCCAGCATCAGGGTCTTTTCAAATGAGTCAGCTCTTTGCATCAGGTGGCCAAAGTACTGGAGTTTCATTTTCAACATCAGTCCTTTCAATGAACATTCAGGACTGATTTCCTTTAGGATGGACTGGTTGGACCTCCTTGCAGTCCAAGNGGGAGGTGGGGGGGGTGGTTCAAGATTGGGAATTCATGTACACCTGAGATGGAAAAAAAAAAAACAGATAAAAAAACCCAAAACAAAAGAAGCTAAAAATGAAAAAAGAAAAAAAATACCATTTTGACACGCAATCAATGTAAAAATAGCACTGGGCTATTACGCACCCCTGTGTAAATGCAGCGTGTATTTCGGGCTTACAGCACTTCTCAGTTCACCCCAGGCCCATGCCAAGGGCGGACAGCCACTCATGGCCGGTGACTTCTCCGCTGGGCAACACCTTCTGCAGCATTTGGCTGGGCACCCACGTCTCTTCTGCACTGCACTCAAAGGTGGAGGTTGTATTTATTTCACCCGTCGTTACCCCTAGCATCCAGCACATAGCAGAAACTTAATAAATGCTTGATGAAAACACGAAAAAAAAAAAAAACACAGATTGCAGTTATTAAATGCTACACAACTACTAAAACAGCTGGCAATTATTAAAACACCAGGACATCCCAAATCTGACACCAAGGAAGCTAAAGGAAATTAGCCTGCTGATGCTGCAAACAGACAACTTTAAAAATTCCTCCTATTCAGCTTTGAGAATGTCCACTGCCCTCTGTGAACCCTGCTAATCCAGGGAGAGTTTCTTCCACAGGCTTAAGAAATCACCACTAAAAAAGATAAACAGATGTGGCAACAAAAAAGGGGGAATTTTTTACCCCATCACACAAATATGGTTTGGACCTGATTTTAAAAAAGCTCCTGATAGTCCTTGTAAGAGTACATGGCCATTACTGCAGCAGGCATTTTCTTTAATTCATTGGGCAACTGAGAGGCAGTTTCATGGATGAAAACAATCGTTTTGGAAACTTTCTGCCATGAAGACTTGTAAAGTATGTTCTCGCTGTACTCTATGCCCTAAATATAATCCCAGAAAACCACTACATGGGTCAGAAGGCCACATTCCCCTTCCTAAGGGACCCTTTGAAGTATGGCCATTTATATCTCAAGGATATAAATATATCTTGGTGATGATCTGTATGTTTTCACACTGGGTTGAAGCTTTCCCTGCAGGAGAACAAGGGCTATAGCAGCAGGTAAATCACTGTTGGAAAGAATAACTCCTGTCTGGGGAATCACTTTCAAGTTATATAGTGATGCAATTATATAGGGACTGGACAAATAATTAAATTAATTTGTGACATTTAGCCAACAGTGCAACATTTTCAAAGCATTTATCACTCCTGATCTTAAGGACAAAAAGAAAGAACCAACAGCACTATCAAAATGCAGCTGACAAAACTCTCAGAGGCTTTTAACCTTTCATGGCCAAAAGCTCTCCCATTGGTCCTTCTGTCTTAGGTCACCTCCTTCTGTTGTTATTTAGTTGTTAAGTCGCGATTGACTCTTCTGTAGCCCACCAGACTTCTCTGTCCATGGGATTTCCCAGGGAAAACTGCTGGACTGGATTGCAATTTTGCTAAGCATCAACTGTCTCTTTTTGAAATAACTGCTGGACGGCCTATGCACCAGACGAAGGCGTGTACAAATCAATATTGCATAAGGGTGACGACATGCTGCACTGTTGTCAGGGACTTCTTCTTTTTTTTTTTTTTGATGATTATAGTGGCTTTTTATTGTGTTGGATTCATACATCTTTTGTTCCTGCGTTGCTATTTTCCATCAGTGGAAGCTAGAATTCTGTTCAGTCACCTCAGTTATCTTCTATCAGGCACCCAGGAAATTTTTCTCTATTTTGTATTTCAGTATGATGTATGGTAAAATTATTGCAAATTCTCACAACGATGCTTCTTACTTCTCTAAAGGGCATGTCCTGTGTTGGTCACAAATAACATCTACCTAACAGATGTCATCTTCTCTGAAATGATTAAAGATTGCTTATAGATTTTATTTCTGGATGAGCTCCTACATCTTTAGATATATTGCCTGGTGATTTTTTAAAAAACTCTTGGTACTTGACTTAATTTTTCAGTTTTACTTTCTGTAACATTATCTTTTAAAAAATTAATTACTTTACTTTAATTGGAAGCTAATTACTTTACAATATTGTGGTGGTTTTTGCCATACATTGACATGAATCTGCCATGGGTGTACACGTGTCCCACATCCTGAACCCCCCTTCCACCTCCCTCCCCATCCCATCCCTCTGAGTTGTTCCAGTGCGCNATTTTTCAGTTTTACTTTCTGTAACATTATCTTTTAAAAAATTAATTACTTTACTTTAATTGGAAGCTAATTACTTTACAATATTGTGGTGGTTTTTGCCATACATTGACATGAATCTGCCATGGGTGTACACGTGTCCCACATCCTGAACCCCCCTTCCACCTCCCTCCCCATCCCATCCCTCTGAGTTGTTCCAGTGCGCCAGCTTTGAGTGCCCTGTTTCATGCATTGAACTTGGACTGGTCATCTGTTTCACATATGGTAATATACATATTTCAGTGCTATTCTCTCAAATCATCCCACCTTCACCTTCTCCCACAGAGTCCAAAAGTCTATTCTATACATCTGTGTCTCTTTTGCTGTCTCACATACAGGGTTGTTGTTATCATCTTTCTAAATTCCATATATATGTGTTAATATGCTATATTGGTGTTTTTCTTTTTGACCTACTTCAGTCTGTATAATAGGTTCCAGTTTCATCCACCTCATTAGAACTGATTCATATGCATTCTTTTTAATAGCTGAGTAATATTCTATTGTGTATATGTACCACAGCTTTCTTATCCATTTGTCTGCCGATGGACATCTAGGTTGCTTCCATGTCCTGGCTATTATAAACAGTGCTGCAGTGAACATTTGGGTACACGTGTCTCTTCTCAATTCTGGTTTCCTTGGTGTGTATGCCCAGTAGTGGGATTTATGGGTCATATGGCAGTTCTATTTCCAGTTTTTTAAGGAATGTCAGGGACTTAAGGCACTTAAGGAAAATGAAAAGTAAAAGAAAATGAAGTCGCTCAGTTGTGTCTGACTGTTTGCGACCCCATTGACTGTAGCCTACCAGGCTTCTCTGTCCATGGGATTTTCCTGGCAAGAGTACAGAGTGGGTTGCCATTTCCTTCTCCAGGGGATCTTCACAACCCAGGGATCAAACCCAGGTCTCCCCCATTACAGGCAGATGTTTTACCCTCTGAACCACCAGGGAAGCCTCAAATGAAAAGCTGGTAACTAATTCATTTCACAGTAAGCTCCTGGAAGATGAAAACCTTTTGTGTCATGAATTGTAACCTGGAGATTTTGTCTATTGGAAAAGGTATCAAATACAAGATTCTTTGCTGCTGCTTTGGAAAGGGCCCTATCAGGTATTATTAAATAACATCTGCATTGTAAAGCTGAAAGGAGTAAACCCTGGTTTCCTATCTTTCATTTTTTTAAAAGGGCTTCTTCTACTACGTGGACTGTGACTCCTGTTTCTGACACCTTGTCTTTGGCTAAGACAAGCTGGACTGAGATGTCACTAACAACAGCAGGCAGCTAACCCAAGGGTCCAGACCAGTCCTGCGGGACTCACCCTACTAGTTCAGTTGAACTGTTTACCAGCTGTCTGTCTCTCTGTCAACACTGAGTGTTATTGTTTTACCTCCAGCTATCCTTTTGCCCCAGTGTTTAGGATGGAAAGAAAATTCTTTAGCCAAGTTGTCACAGAGTATAGATATTGGGGGTCATTTAACGGATTGTCAGACTTGTCACCAAATTCCTCAGTCAATACAGGACTGATATAGGCCCCCTCATAATTCCTGTCACTGAACTTTCAGATATTCCTAATGTTATCACTTACTTGGATCCATCTCCCTCTGGCTTAACCTTTCAGGTTCAAATTCCCCAGCCTATCAATGTATCCATCCCCTAACTGATACTATCCTTGGCCCTTAGAGATTGAACATGACTTAGCCTAGGATCCTTTTGCTCCATCCCTTACTTAACAAATGTCTTGAAGAGAAAAAGCAAGTAACTTGTGATAGCAATTCCCTATGTCCAATACCATACAGATGGCTCTTGGAAAGCCTGCAAGAGAAGTGACCCATGGTTTAAAGCCATGTTACCAAAATTTCCAGTTGATGAGTCCAATGAGAGCTTTCTTGGGAGGATGACTTTAGCTCTCTCAGGTTTTGTCTTTACATGTGGCATTGGAATTGACAGGCCTGTCCATGAATGAAACATAAATTTCTTAAGAGCTAGCAGTTATAAGGTCTATGCTTATTGGGATGTTATGTCTATATAAAAGTGACAGCAGGACTGCATTTCTCTCTCCCTTAAGGAATCAAGAGACCCATGTTATCAATATACCAAGATACCTGGTAGCAAAGTCTTTTGAGACTCTTGATCCCTAGGATAGGAGTATAAATAGAGATATAGTTGTACATCTATCAGCTACCACTGGCCAGCCAGAGTCTGCAAACAGTATAACATCCTTAAATCCCTTAACTCAGTTGTACTGGATAATACAATTCCCTTCCATTTTCTTTTCATTTTTGATGTTTTTGTTTATTTGGCCATGCTGCTTTCAAGACCTTAGTTCCCAAAGCAGGGATGAAACCCATGACCCTGTATTGGAAGCTCAGAGTCCTAACCACTGGACCACCAGGGAACTCCCTACCTTTCATTTCCTACTGGCTAAATAAGGTGTGCTATTTATCATTCACCCTGCTTGCTGCACTTATATAAATACCTCTGCACAAGTATAGATGATCCTGGTAACGCTCCCAAAAGACAGGATGGTTATAAGACTTTAAAAAAAGAAAGAAAGAAAGAAAAGAGATCCTTTTAATGATCTGTTTAGTTGGCTCCCTTCAGGACTAGGTATTTTTTTCACTCAGTTTTACAGATGATTATCATTTTCGTTTTATGTATTATCCTTTCAAACTATTCATGGCATGTATCACTACATGCTTTAATTCAACTTCTAAAAGTACACATACAATGTTTGTGCAAAAAATCAATATGACTGATAACATGTACAGCCTATAAAATGTTTCCCTATCACCATATACCTGTGTCAGCCACTCCTATTAAAATGACTGCTGACAACTCCAAGCCTCTTTGCCTAACAGTCAGCCATATCCACTTCAACGAGAGGCACAGAACAGAGGAAGACTTATGTTGATGAAAAATTAATCAGTCGATCTAAAGGAGAAATAGATGATTTTCTTTGAGCCAACCTGAGAATCACAACCCTAGAAAGGCTTTCAGAAAGCTCTAAGGCACGGAAGTCGAAGGCACGGTCATATATATATTTGAGACAAACGATCATGTATCAAAACGACACACTGACATTTTACATAAAGTTCACCAAAGATACATAGTCCAGATCTACACAGAGAAAGCAGCTGCAGGTTACAAAATTAGGAAAGAAGAAAGTTATAATCTAAGGATTACATTGCTGGCATCAAAAGAAGGGGGAAAAAACATTGATCTTTATGGTTGAGCAGACATTGCTGCCTTTGGGGAGGTCTGGTTAATGTATAATGCAGGCGCACACTGCTCACTAGGAAGGCCCAATACAGGCAGGCAGCATGTTATGCTTAAATTTTCTTATCTTCCCTTAAAACTTTAAGATCTCCTCCAGAGCAATTTGCCTCCCTCTCCCTGCCACCTCCCCCCCACCTCCCAAGATGAACAGTCACTGGAGCACCCAGAAGTCACTCCCCCGATGGCCACAGCTCTTTCTCCCACAGGGGGAAGAGGGCTGTACTGCTCTGCAGATAAAAGGCCAGGTCTGTGCAACCCACGAGGGTGCATCC
Source organism: Neotragus moschatus (assembly GCA_006410615.1). Lineage (NCBI taxonomy): Eukaryota > Metazoa > Chordata > Mammalia > Artiodactyla > Bovidae > Neotragus > Neotragus moschatus. Next base: position 230,773 of record SJYA01002888.1, read on the forward strand.
ATCCTGGAAAGGCAGTGCCTGGCGCTGACTGGCCCTGACATTGGGGGTGGGGTGGGGGGCACTCCTGGTGTATGTGCACCCCAAGAGAGGGGTTTGCAAGGAAGAGGAAGGCCTTGTGTCCATCACTTAATACAACTCTGGTCTGGAGAATATGTGTAAGAGGAAGAAGATTCCTGTACACATAGGAATGATAAATCAGCCATTCACCAAAGGAGTGCTGATCAAACACTTAGTCTCACAATAACAGGATGGCAGTGGAGGTCACTGGACTCTCATTCAGCAAGCCAGATCCCCACGCCCAAGGTGGGTCCTGCAGAACACCGAATGGGCGCCAGCTGAATAGGAGCAGCCACGTGCAGTCTACACCTGTACTGCAGCCGCTCTAGAACACAGGTGCGCCCCTCTACTCTAGGACGGTGGGAACGTATTTGCAACTGAAAAGTTTGGAGACCACCAACAGTTATCTTTTTTGTTTCATCAAAATTTTATTAACAAAACCAGAGTTCGGGGAGGCACGGGTGAGCAGACTCCACAGTTCCACCCAGGCACAGAGAACGGAGAGATGTGAAATTCCGAGGCCCTCTGGTAAGGGCAGACAGGCAGTCAGACGGTGGACGGATGGGCGCAGGGACTCGGGGACTGTCGGAGAAACACGAATGGCAGACCAGACAAACGGGGGTCGAGGGCCGGCCCGCCCGCAGTGCAGGCAGAGAGGACGTGTGGGCCGCCAGGGCTCAGCGCTCGGCGTTTGACCGCAGGTCGGTGGTGAGCGGGTCGTGCTGGATGGTTTGGTGCAGCATCAGGGCCAGTAAGCCCGCGCGGTTGGTCATGGCTGTGCGAACGTTGCGCTCCTGCTCAAAGAGCTCGTCCAGCTTGTACCACTGCGTGGGGAGCAGGAGCCTTAAGCAGCAGCTTTGGAGCCCCGCTCCATCCGACCCCAGCCGCATCCACATCGGCATCCGCACATCTGTGGGCAGGACCTGGCACGCGCTCAGGACCTACCACTCGCACGCGCTCCAGGTCCACCTCCGCGCGCCGCAGCTTCTCCCAGCAGTAGTGCCGGTTGCACTGGCGCTTGGGCAGGCGGCAGAAGTCACCCGTGAGCTCGAAAACATCCCTTACGAGGGGGCACCCGCATACCTCGTCAGCTGGCACCTGCAGGGAGGCCGGGGTGGGTGGGGGAAGTTGCAAGTTCGGAGGAGAGTGGGAAGGAACCAAGAGCGGAGGTGGGGCAGAGGGAAGAGAGGAATGCAAGGAAGGGGTGCCCCGGTAAAGGGGGGGATGAAGGTGAGGAGGCCGGGCCGCGGAAGGGGCAAACATGGGCGGAGGAAGGGAGCGGGGATGGGAAAGCCTTACTTTGGGGTCCCGTGAGTGCTCGGGGCATAGCACCTGGAGCCGCTTACAGTACGTCTTGCTCTGAGGGTTGTAGACGTCACAGAAGAGCCGTGTGGCCCTGGGGGTGTGGAGCGGAGGGCGTGGAAGAGGAGGACGACAGCGCCCCCGCCAGCACTGGCGGCGGCCACCGACCCCGCCATAAGCCCGCGCTCACCCCACATGTGCCCACACTCACCCCTCGATGCGGGTGGGGTACATGGACCCAAAGGACGTCTGGCTCTCGTACTGGAGGGGTGAGCACAAACGAGGGAACTGTGGGTGTGCGCTGCGGGCCCTCGCCAGACGGCCCACCTGCCCCCCATGGACCCCGCAATGTCCCCACACCGTCCACCCCCTCGGGCCGACACCCTGACCTTGGCGTAGCAGCGCTCCATGTGGCGCAAGGCAACGCGTGGGTTGATGGGGTGCCCGCAGGAGACGCAGAAGATCTGCAGGTCCGTGTCATCACTGTCGCCCTCGTTGCTCTGCGCGGGCGGAGGGGACCGTGAGGCCGGACAGGGCCAGGTGCGCGGCCCCGCGCCAGGCTGCCGCGGCCGCGGCCCTCACCTCCTCGTCCTCGCGCACCGCCTGCTGCTTGGCACGCAGGATGATGGCCTCGAGCTCGTGGAAGCGGCGCTCCATCTCCTGGAGGCGCGTGCGCGCGCTCTGCTGCTCTCGGCGGATGCGCTCCAGCAGCTTCTTGCCGTGCTCCTCGGCGATGCACGGGCTCTGCTGCCACTGCTGGATGCGCTGCGGCAGGATCTCGTAGATGCGGCTGCAGGGTCGTGGCGAGTTGGGTGCGCAGGGGAGGAAGCCCGCAGGGAGGCGGTAAGAGGGGTGCTCCGACGCAGGATGGAAGGGGACTCAAGGGCGAGAGGGTGCGTAACCAGGTGGATGAAGGGGCAGACGGAGGACGGGTGCGTGAGCAGGTGGACAGACAGGTGGGTGCTTGGTTGACTGAACGGTGGCCACGTGACTGACGGGGGCTCCCCGACATCCCCAAAATGACTCACTTGGCCGCCAGCTTCATGCCGCAGTCATCGGAGCAATACTTGGAGCCGGGCTGGGCGGCGCGCACGCAACCAGGGCCCAGGCACTGCGGCAGCGACGCGGGGTCCTTGGCGTCGGCCCGCTCTGGGTGTTTCCATTTGTCCTTGTGCTTCTGCTTCTGTCGATGGCGCTTGTATCTTTCGTCCTTCTGTGGGATGACACGCGTGGGGTCAGGGCAGGGCTGAAGTCCTCTCTGGACCCCTGGCACCCCCTGTGCCCCAGCCCATCAGGCCCTGACCTTTCCCTCCCCACACCCACTCCAACCTGTCACCTTCTTCTCAGACTTCTTCTCCCGCCGCTTCACGTGCTTCACTTTCACTGCCCTCTTCCGCAGCGCTGGGTCCAGGAACTGGGACTCCTCCGTGTCGCTCATCCAGGGCTGCCAGTGAGGCAAACGCTGATTGTCCTGCGCTCCTGGTGACCTCCCCACGACCTACTCAGTCCCCATGTCAACCTTCCATACACTCTGCCTCCTCTCTCCTCATTATGGATACTCTGCTTCTGTAACCTCTACTTGATGCGAAGAACTGACTCGTTTGAAAAGACCCTGATTGCTGGGAAAGATTGAAGGCAGGAGGAGAAGGGGATGACAGAGGATGAGATGGTTGGATGGCATGACCGACTCGATGGACATGAGTTTGAGTAAACTCAGGGAGTTGGCAATGGACAGGGAGGCCTGGCATTTTGCAGTCCATGGGGTTGCAGAGTCAGACGTGACTNGAGGAGAAGGGGATGACAGAGGATGAGATGGTTGGATGGCATGACCGACTCGATGGACATGAGTTTGAGTAAACTCAGGGAGTTGGCAATGGACAGGGAGGCCTGGCATTTTGCAGTCCATGGGGTTGCAGAGTCAGACGTGACTGAGCGACTGAACTGAACTCAACTGGGCTGACCCTTCCACCATGGGATGCTCTGCCTGCTCACCAGGCTGTGGTCATCGAAGGCCCCTGCACAGAAGTCCTGGTACAGTTCAGAGTCCAGTGGGAGGTCCTCATCCGAGAGTGGCTCGGGTGTCGCCGTAGCCTCCGGTGGCTCCTTGACTGCCGCAGATGCCACTGCCCCCTCGTCCTCTCGGAGGCGCCCCAGCTTCTGCGACGGCTGTGGCTGCGGCTGGGTGGGCAGGGGCCGGCGAGGCCTTGGCAGGGACTCTGAGGGCGTCACCGGCGAGAGCTGCGGGGCAGAATCTCAGGACTGGCCCTGACCGCCCGGCCCGCATGCCCCGCCCGCCCTGGGGGGCTGGACTCACCGAGGAAGGGAAGTACTTGTACGATTCCTGTGCCGGCAGGAGGAAGGCCCAGGTCAGCCCCAGGTGGAGGGAGGGGGGCCCTGCCCTCGCCCTGCCAAGTGCCTGACCCCACCACCAGCCCTGCCTCACCTCCCCAGACACACCAGCCTGCCCACAGCTCATCACCAGGACACATTCAGCCCTGCCCCAGCCAGGCCCGACCACCTAGAAATGCCTGGCCCTACCCTGTCCACCTGGAGCTGAGGGCTCCCCTGCCAGCCTGGCACATCTGGTCACACCCCGCTCATCTGGACAAGCCAGGCCGCTGGCCACCTGTCTGAATGCGGTTAGACTCCCCCCTGCCTAGCCTCCGGCGGCTCTTCCCGGACACGCTGGCCCCCCGCCTGACCTCGCCCAGCTCTGCCCATGCTCACCCGGGCCCGAAGCTGGCACTGCCGCAGCCGGCACTTCTGCCGGATCTTGTTGGGGCCCCCAAACTTCTTCATGTCTCGGCAGAAGTCACAGTGACCACAGTCCTCCGTGCGCCGGCAGGCCTCACACTCGCCACACATGCGGGCCGATCGTTTGATCTGCTGCTGCTGCTGCTGGTGATGCTGACAGAGAGGCCCAGAACAGACCTCAGGGACCAAGCAGGGCCTCCCAGGGGAGCCCCTCACCCATCCCAGCCATCGCTGCCACTCACCTGGCTGGGCGTGGCCACCAGGGGCTGTGGAGAGGATTTGTGGGGCGAAGCAGACCCCCGAGCAAGCATGGCCCCAACCCCTGTCCCTGCCCCTGCCCTGCGCTGCAGGTCCGGATCCGGAGCAGGCCTCTTGCGCCCTCCACCCTCATCCCGGGGCTCACTGCCGTCTCGCTCGGAGCTGTCTCGCTCCCGCGACTTCTTATGCCGATAGCGGATCTCCAGCTTGGGGTCCTTCTCTGTGGGGCAGAGGGCAAGGCCAGTGGGAGTTGGCATGGGGGGACCTGCAAGGGCCCCAGAACTCTTTCTTCCTCTCTGGCCCACCCACAGGCTCTGTCTCCCTACTCCAGGGCAGAGCTGCCCCTTCTATCACAACTCACAGGGCACCGACCCACAGTCACTCCACCCACAGCCGCCCATCCACTGCTCCCCATGGCCCACCCTCCCATGAAGGCTCCTCTTCCTCCCTCGAAGCCCCAGCTGCCTGCCCCTCACCTCGGCACTCACGACAGTACCACTCCCGGATGGCCTTGGCCATCTTCTCAGTGATCCGGATACAGTCCCCATGAAACCATTCATTGCAGTTGTCACACCCGCTGTGGAGGACAGGGCGAGTGATGGGAGACGTGAGGGGCGGGACCCACTGGCCTCACCCCACCTGGCCAGGTGTCCGTCCCGCCCGCCTCTCCCGGGCTCACATCATGAAGCAGTTGATGTCTGGTTTGCGGCAGATGCAGTAGATGGGCGCGTTCTCCCCATTCTCGGACTTGCTGTCCTCCCCGGCATCTGGAGGCTCTGGATCTGAAGCGTCGCCCTCCTGTGGGACCCGCCCCCCATCATGGCACCTCATCCGACTACTGCAGCCCCATCACCGCTCACCACACATCTCAGGTCTCCCAATGTAGACTTCCCACCATGGCTCCTNCCACTAGCTTTGCTCCTAGTGATGCTTTCTAAGGCCCACTTGACTTCACATTCCAGGATGTCTGGCTCTTGAGTGATCACACCATCGTGATTATCTTGGTCTTGAAGATCTTTTTTGTACAGTTCTTCTGTGATGCTGTATAAAACTATTGAAAACTAGGCTTCTCTAGAGTGCTTTCTTCCTTGGTGGAGGCTGCACTCCTGGGCCAGTCCTCAGCTTGGTTCAAATGAAACTCTCTTCTATTCTTTAATATAGATTGTTTATTGATTATCAGTGTTGACACCTTCCACCACTGTTTGCAGCTGTCAGTCCTCCCAGCAGTGCCTTAGCCAGGCCTATCTGATGATTCAGCCTCTGGGCCTCTACAACAGCACTCATCCATCAGAATTAGGCAACAATTGAAGGCCATACATGATGGTGACCTGACCATCTCTGGTGAGAATGGCTGGAGCAAAGTAGATTTTTAAATCAGCAACCACCAGCTTCATCAAGTCTGCCCTTGAGCAGACACAATGGGTCTGTCATTTGGGTTATTTAGCCAATGAACACATCAAGAACTTCCTTGTCACAAGTAATAAATAATAAAGCAGAAGCATTTATTATTTGTTACTTGTGACAAGGAAACAAGGAGATAGTTCTCAAAGCACTGTGTCCCTGGGGGCTTTTTAAGTTAAGCCTGACAGGAGGCATGATCATTATAATGAAACAAAGGTTACTCTAGTTTGCCCAAAACAGCAAGTAAGTAGGCACTTGGTTACTTGCTCACACTGTAGTATCTTGTTGACTAGAATACACTATAACCTCTTCGGAACATCTAGTGGCTGCAGCTTTCTGCAAAACAAAACTCACTTTGGTTTAAACCCATTATATCCCTGCTGCTCCCTAGTTAACACCCACCACCGGAGTGTCACTTCTTGGCAATGTCCACTTGGGTTCTCTTGTTTCATATGTATTCACTTTTCTTTCCCATAAATTTAAAGTTTTTTAAAAAATTATATTATGTATGACAAAAAATCCTCAGACTGGAGAGCCAGATGTTTCCTCAGGGTAATGCTCTAATGTGGGCCACCATGAAAATCAAATAAGATACAAAGTATCAGTACAGCCCTGCCCCACACACATACACAGCACACACTGAAAGGGGAGGTTGTGGTCATTATAAATGTCCTCATGTCCACATTCAAAGACAGAATGACTTTATTCATTTCCAGTTTAAAAATAAGTTTAAGGGAATATAACTCAGATTTAAATTAAATCTAACTGCATGCATGCATGACAGAGGATGAGATGGTTGGATGGCATCACCAACTCAATGGACTTGAGTTTGGGTAAACTCCAGGAGCTGGTGATGGACAGGGAGGCCTGGCATGCTGCGGTTCACGGAGTTGCAAAGAGTTGGACACGACTGAGCAACTGAACTGAACTGAACTGAATGTTCAGTCACTTCAGTTGTGTCCGACTCTGTGATCCTATGGACTGCAGCCAGCCACACTCCTCTGTCCATAGGACTCTGTAGGCAAGGATATTGGAGTGGATTGCCATGCCCTCCTCCAGGGGATCTTCCCAACCCAGGGACTGAACCTGGGTCTCCTGTGTTTCCTGCATTGCAGGCTGTTTCTTTACCCACTGAGTCAGCCGAGAAGCCCTAAATTTAATTACTCAAGCTAAATTTAATTTAACATAATTGCATTTGGATTTATTCATGCAGGCAATTTGCTTTAAAATAATTTAATATTAATTTAATGTATGAAATTCAATGTCTTACATATTTAATTTCAATTTAATTTTAGTTCAATTTATTATATTACATTTTATTTAATGTGGTTTAATTTAATTTTACATATTTAAAATTTAATTCAAATTCATCTTAATTCATTAAACTAAAATTTAATATTATTGAGTGAACTAAATTTATAGTCAAT